>VXBZ01011332.1:196690-294706 GCA_013399135.1 Heliornis fulica | reverse complement strand
AAAGACTTTTTCTTTCTGCCCGAAAAGCCCGGAGATGGGTCTGAAACCTGTTTGTGGTTGCTGACAGCAGATGGCAATGTGTGCAGAGCCCCTGGAAGGGGTGCACTGTCCTGGGAGGGTTGTGTGTCTGCGAAAGCCTGATGGGGACATCTGAAGATGAGTTTACGCACCCCCACCCCACTCAGATATCTTCTACCTGTAGCTTTTAACAGAAATGGTGGATTTTTATGTTATTCTGCTGAGGTGGGGTCGAAGGAAGGGACAGTCTTTCTCCTGTTCATTTCAATTCTTGTCTTATTCCCAGAAATCATGCCTCTGGGCAAAATACATCCCTTTCTCCAGTGGCATTTGGCTATCTAAAACTGTTCCTGGAAGTGTAACCATGTAGCTGCTGTGATGAAATTTTCATGGGAAATGTGCTATTTCTTTTTCTTTATTGCCTCCCGTTCCCCATTACTAGCTCACCTGTCCAACTTCTCGGCAGCTCACCTCCAGAGCTGATCAGAAGCTTGAAGTTCAGGCTTCTGGATCCTTGCTTCTCTGGTAGCCTGGGTTTCATGGCTCTAGGCACATTGCCAAGGCCAGCAGCTTTGAAGTCAAGGCTCCCAGACTCGGTGAGCTTTCTGGCTCTCCGCCTGCTTTGCTTGTCAGAGCTCCAGGTACTTTGAGGTGGCTCATAAGCACTTGAGTCAGTTGAAATGAAATGTCGTTCAGCCTTGCTAAACTAAGCTTTAGAATCCCTAGTCTAGAAACTTAGTTTTAGATTTTTCCTTCTGTTTCAGAAGGAAAATGGTTTTCATGCTGGATCTTCACCCTATGTGAGGGTAACTTTCCAGCTAATCTATGATTTATGTCTGACGGAGAGAAGGGACTTGCTTTGGGTGTGTTTTTTTTGAGTTCTTGCTTTCACTTCTCAAGTATTGGTATTCCAGCACAGTATCTGCCTTACTGATATTAAGTACTGTTTTAAAGAAAATTGGAATTACAGTAAAAGACAAAATTTCCTGAGTTAAGTTCATTAGAACTTTTCTGCACCTTTGTGCTTTGGATAATTTTCACGACGTGTATGTGAACAGAACAAGCCCAGTGAAGTAGCACAGACTGAGAAAGTACAGGAGCTGAGTTGGGATCCTGCCTGTAATAGTACTGTCTCTTGCAGATGATCTCTCAATATCCTCTTATTTTAATTTTCACACATGGAAAAAGGGGGAGGGGTAATTTTCAGTATAAATGTACAGTGAAAAGGGAAACGGTGTGTTTTAGATCCCCTCCTGCCTGCTCTGTCTTAGCAGTGGCAGTATGTGCATAGAGAAGGTGATTGTCAGCATTAAACTTGATAGCAAAGTTGTCTGTTTTCTGCTGCGTGTGGTGAATGAGCAGTGACTCGCTTTGCTTGCTTCATGATGCAGAGGCTTAGTCTTACACAGCTTATCCTGCAAGTGACCTTCAAAAACACGGGTGACCTACAGTTTTGAACAGTCCCACGATAAGTTGGAGCAACTC
The DNA here is from genome assembly GCA_013399135.1 of Heliornis fulica. NCBI lineage: Eukaryota > Metazoa > Chordata > Aves > Gruiformes > Heliornithidae > Heliornis > Heliornis fulica. The sequence goes on along the minus strand of VXBZ01011332.1, from coordinate 293,203 downwards.
TGATGTTCAGATAGAACTCTCCCTCCTGACTCTTTCTTCCGAAACAAAAAAAACCCCAGTGCATATACTTGGAGTGTATTGGTTTTGCTCATAGCTGCAAACTGAAGTGCCTGGTGGGCCCTTTTTAGTCTCATTCAACTGGCAGAGTAGTGAGGAAGAAGGTTAGATGGAAACACTTTAAAGTCTTTCTAGGGGGCCAAGTTCAACTCTTCTTCCTTGGGATTTTTCTGAGACTGAGAACTAAAGTCAGATGATGTAAAGCAGTTCATTTAATACCTTTTCTTCTAGTTAACACACCTTAGGAAAAGTTTCCGTTCTTGGAAACTTACAGCAACCTTTATTTAGAGTTGTTCAGCTTCGGTCACAGTTACAGATTTACAAAGCAATAGTGTTATGAAAAATATTTTTCAAAGACCATACAGGAGAAAATAAGCATAAGAGCACCTAAAGCAGAGCTCTTCTGTGCTTGTAACTGCAGCATATCTGAACTGTGAAGCAAATGAAGAGTTTTCCTTCTTGGTGTGTTTTTTTCATCCTTCTCAAGCCAGGATAAGTGTATTTAACCCCTGTCCTATTTGGGATGGACAGATGTGTGTGAGTATTGGCATATGCATTAAATCCACTACAGAATATCATTTGGTGCGGTGTGNTCTTGGTGTGTTTTTTTCATCCTTCTCAAGCCAGGATAAGTGTATTTAACCCCTGTCCTATTTGGGATGGACAGATGTGTGTGAGTATTGGCATATGCATTAAATCCACTACAGAATGCCATTTTGTGAGGTGTATGCGCTTTGCTGTGTGTATAAATTGCCTGATGAAGATGTTTTCCATTACTTTTACTAACTTGTCTTAATGGAGACAGGGAAATACAAAATAAAAATAGAACAGTATTGAAAGCAACTACAGGGCAGACTCATAAACCTGTTAGTGAATGCTAGGTTGTGTCAGGCAGGAGATATAGCAAGATCTGTAAACTTCTGTATGATGGCTGAGAAAGGAAGACACAGAGCCATAGCAATAGCTTCTTGTCTGTAGATTGATCTCTGATACCTGCTTGAGGAGTTGTCACATTTGGACAAAATAGTTTAGGGTTGTAGAGTGCTTTGCTCGTTAAGCAGTAAAGCTTCATATATGTCATTTTGTGAGAGAAAATAAAGCTTCCGAGAGATGCCTGTCTGCTTTCTTTGATGTGTTTTTTTTAATAGTCTGAATAAAGGACAGATAATCATCAGGGTGATGTCTGCTTACTTGACAGTAAGTTGGATTACCTGTCCTGCTCTGTCCCCTGCTTTTTTAGTTACAGTTTTAAAGGAAGGATGTTTGTTATATGTGAACATATTAAGCGTTTGGGTGACTTTTCAGGTTAAGTTGTCTTGACTAAATAACAAACTCAGCAGTATCAGTAATTACTATTTTAGAAAATTATTATTCTTTTAATTCTCTTCTTTACATTCTGTTCCAGCATCTTTTTTGAGCTGTGTGTGTTCATAAGTTTTCCTTATCAATTTCATGGGGGATCTAAATCTACTCTTGGACTCTTTTTAAATCTTAGTGTTGGGTTTTTTTGCCATTCTTCTGATTGATGTTGATGTCGAAGAATGTGGCAGCTTGGAGGAGGCTGTGTTTCAGCATGGCTGTGGCACTGCAGTATCTGGGTTATGATATAAAGCTCATGCATATTTTTCACTTAAATGGTTTCATTGCTGCATTTGACTTAGCTTTTCTTTTGAACTTTTCTGTATATGGAAAAGCAGCAGTTGCTTGTCAGGCTTTGCTTGTGGAGTCTTTTATGATTTGCTGGAAAACACTGGCTCCCTTTCCACTTGATCAGACTGATTTCTCTCTCAGCCCCACCCCAAACTTGCTGTAGTTGGATAAAATCATACATTCTAGTGTTCTTTGTTACAAAATGTGTGTCACTTCCCAGAAACTTAATCTCAACGAAATGAAAGTCATCTTTTAATATCAGCCTTTCCTTGTGATTTGGAAATGGTGGCTTTTGGAGAAATCCTTTTACATCTTGAATACTTGGTGTAAGGATAAATGCTTAGTAGTCATATCCTAAAAAGACATAAAAGTAAAAAAAACCCCAAACCCCAACACCCAAGTTACTAAAGGGCCAATATGTTATTTTATTGTAAGTTGTTGTATGTGTGTTGTATGTGGGTTGTGTGTATGATTCCTTTCCTTCCTGGTCTTCAGGCTGTTGTAGAGTTTGTAAGTGGAAGCTGCTTGGAGTTACCTTTTGCTTTGTGTGTATGTAAGTGCTGCCAGAAAAAAAAGTATGTTACTAACTCGTGACAGTTACTGAAATTTAAAGGTAATTTGTTTTGTGGATTGGAAGAATAAAAGTAGTGACTGTTGGTGTGTGGTCTTTGGACTCTTAACTGTATAAATATTATGGTTGGCTTAGTTTCAGAACTGCAATGTGGAAGTCAAATGAAATAATACTTGTAAGAGTATTTTGAATAAAAATTAAAATTCTCTAGGGTGTTACTTTAAACTCATCAGTATTTCCTGTTCAAGTCTCCCAGGGCTGTTTTTAAAAGTGTTTTGCCCCTTACCTGGGCAGCATTTCCAACAGGGGCAGGCATTTCTATCTGCTGCTTCTTTCTTTTTCCATAGTGTAAAAGAAAAAAAGAAAATCCCATCTCAACAGCCTGTTAGGAAAATTACTGTGCAGCCTCCTAAAATCTTAATTGACTATTTTCTTTCATATGAGTAGAGCCCATTTAATAGGTTAAACCAGATGTGGGTGTGATTGTGGACTGAAATCTTAAATCAAGACTTAATCTAATATTTGTTCTGACTTTAATGTACTCTGTGGAACAGAGTACTATGGTGGAGACCCACCTTTTTGGGTTGGTAAAGCAAAATAGAGTCAGCAGTAGAATTGAACACTTGTAAGCATGGATTGTAAATTGCTATGTGCAAGCAGCTCCTGAGAGCATCTGCCTAGAGCCTGTGCTCTGTAAGGGATGAGAACTCCATCAAGTCATTGTGAGAGTAATGATTAAGGGGTGAATTCACTGTCAGGCAGGTGCTGTGCTGTTCCTGACTGCACAGATGCTTTTACATTGTGGAGCAGACTTGCTGGGCATGTTAATTTATTTCCTGGTAGTTGTGTACCCAGACATGTAACCTACAACAGCATCTGCTAACAAGTTGTTGTACTTTTAGGTTGGGGGCTGGAGTGTCAGGACAGCATCCTGCAGCGTTCACAATGCTGCCAAAAGTGATTTACCCAGCTCCTTTCGACCCTTTGTGACAATAACATTTCTGAAATCTTGCTCCTCAAACCCAGCAGTGAATCTACATTTACACATGTACTTAAAATGCAGTTCAACCAAAATAACTGCTTTCCAGTGTCTAAGCTGGATTGTGTGGGTTGGGAACTAGCTTTACTCTGTTCCACACAGCCCAGACCCACCTGTGGATTTCCTGGACGGTTTTGATCAGAATACCCTGTGCTCTTACTTACTGAGGGCTTTGTTTTGAGCTGGTGCTGTGAAGCTCTGGTGGTATGACAAGCCAGCAGTGCTGCCCTGTGAGCACACCTCTAGGGAAGGTGTTAACCCTTCATGCCATGGTTGCTCTTGGGGCTGAGCCACGTGTGGTTAGTTCAGAAACCCTCCCTGGAAAGGAGGAGATGAAAACTCTTTGGAGTGGCTTTCACTTGCTCACCAGAGAAGCTGGGGAGCAATATCATGGAGTGATGGGGAATGCTAATTTAAATGCCTCCTGTTCTTCCCTGTGTTGATACTTATCTGGAAAAGTAGTATTATTGTGCGTGTTAGAGGGGAAACTCTAATATGGATCCAAAAAAGTTGCCCAGGAGCCTAACTGCAATTGAAGGCAGAGGTAATTGCAGGAGTTTTTAGACCAATGAAGCTGCTGGTCCCACCTGAGACTTGTAAAATTAATGGATCTCCTGAGAAGGAGTATTCTGAAACCTATCAGTCTTGAGCAAAGCTTGTTTCCTTGCGTGAGGACCCACTGTTAATTGTTGTGTAATTTATTAATCTGAAATACCTTTTTACTATGTCACCATGTTAGAACTCTGGTGTTTTTCCCAGCTTCTTGGGTCCCTAAGAAATATCCAAGCAGTGATCTGACAGGTTTTCTCCTTTTCTTTTGTGTTCTGTAAATAAAAAAGGTACAAATTAAAGTCTGGGCTTTAGTTTTAGATGAGGATATCTTAGCGGAAGTGGACTGTTCCCATTTTTTTTAAGCCAGTTTATTGGTGTGATCTGCAGTTGCAGAGCATTCACTTGCTCTCATCTTTCAGCTAAAGTTTCTAAATATAGTTTTGTCTTTTTCTTGTAGTAATGAATGTTATAACAATTGAAGACTATAAGAGCACATATTGGCCAAAGTTGGACAGTGCCATAGATCAGCTTTTAACTCAGAGTCCTGGTGACTACATCCCTATATCCTATGAACAAATATACAGGTAAGGAAATCTCTCAAGTGCTATATGTTATTTTATTTTTCTTTAAAATTAAATGTTTGTTTTATCTTGCACCCTATTTCATATTTGTGAGGAGGGAAGTGGGAAGGTTATGTGAAGTACAATATTGCTTAAATGATTGGAATGAGCGACTAATAGATACGTGTCTTGACATCTAGAATAAATGGTAAAGAATTAAAATGCATAAATGCTGAAAATATTAACACTAAAATAAGCTCCACCACAACCACTTAGTGTACTATGTTAAGAAATGTATTAAAGTTTCAACATCCCTTTCCTCAAAGGGGAAGAACAAACTGACGTGGTACTCATTTGACTTAATATTTCAGAAGGCTTCTTTGTCGCCTCTCTTGTTCAGTAGAGGTGCAGAAGTAAATAGGAGCAATTGGTGCCACTGTCCATCCATATTAACTGTCAGTCATGTCTTTTGCATCCAGTAGATTTGGTGTGATTTCACCCTTGCCCAGCCATTCTGCTGCATGTGCTGTTAGAGGCTGGCTGGAGGACTGACACAAAGTTCAGTCTTTGCTGTCTCCACACTTGTCTGGAGAATATGGGCTTGGTACCTGTCTTGGAGCTGCAGATTACTTTGCTCTAAAATGGATCTTATTGCACACCAGAACTGCCCTGCAGCCTAAACTAGGGGATGGTAGAGGGTTTGCCTCAGAACCACACTGCTCCTCCAAACTAAAGAGCAAAATGCTTTAGAGACCTGTGTGAAGAGATTGAGTAAAATGGAGATTGTTCTGTAGGTGACAACTATCCATGCTGTTGGTAAATGGGATGGAAACTGGGTTGTTAAAAATACTGGACTTTGCCACAGCACAACTATTGGCACTGCAGTCCTGGTTTTCTTTACCATAGTTTGTGAAATGACACTGGCAGCACAGTCACTGATTGCTGTTTTAGAGGCCTTCAGCTCTATTGTCTCTTGCCTGCTTGCTCTTAGCCACCTTGTATCTCCAGTTTGAAACTTTGGATTAGGGAACCAGATACAAGAAGGGCAAGTGTTTAGTCTTCAATTCCAGTTAAAACTGGTAATAAATTTCTTCTCCAAATTTTTGGTATTGCTAGACTCGGGCATCAGTATGTGTATCAATAATTGAGATGGTAAATTTGAGTCAAGAAACATTTTGCAGCTTTAGTGCAAGTAATCAAAATCCTTCTTGTAGCTTGAAATCCCAAGTGTGCAACCAACCACCAGTAAGTGTTAACACCTCCCCATAGTGAGAGTCAGTGTACAGAATTAATGCTTTAATACCTGGAGTAAATCTGTGCCTAGTTATGATGTGCAGATAACGGTGGTTTATCTTTGCCATCCTTTCACTACTCAAAAGTTCTATTTATTAAGGGAACAAGGGGCTTTAGGTTTCTTGTAGATAAGCCTTATACATCAGGGTGTGACACTTGATACAATATTGTACTGATGCACAGATAATCTGTTGCATGTATTTTACCCAAACAAAACCTTAGCAGTAGTTTAGTGTTACTGATAAAGCTAGTGCCTGTCAGGTTTCTTTTAAAGTTTTTTGACTTAAAAATTATGTCTGTGGATGTGATTACTCTGATACACCCTTTTCTAGCCAGGAGGTTTGGTTTTGTGTGTTTTTTTTTTAAATTTTATTTTAGAGGGTGTTCCCTTTACCTGATTTATATTCTGGACAACATGGAATGAGCATGGAAGAAAGCCTGCTATTCTATTGAACTTAATAATGCTTGTTCAGAGTAGTACAGAACATCTGTAGTAGACTTGAGTTTTGCTCCTCTGCTTCCTTAGGCTAATTCTTTAATCTGAAAATGAGATTTTTTTTTTTTTTTGGAATGGTTCAGACAGCTACATATCTCTTGCTTTTTTTTTTTTAAATACAGTGAAACTGAGCTGAAAATACAAATTTTTTTTTTTATCATTCTTGTGCTAACTGAAGAAATCAAGGTTTTCATAATGCAAACTCTAAATACATTATTAGACACCCAAACTACTAATGTGACATGATCAGTGATGTCTGCTTCAGAGCAGTAAAAGCTAGGAGGTAACTTCAGAGGTGTGTATGTAGATATTTACTATGGATCAGTTCATCCATAAGGAGTCAGTGTGATCAGTGACACTTCTCATCTTTGAGTCCAAAGCCTACCTGTGCATAGTCACTTCTTAAGAAGGTTAAATATATTGACAGAGAGATGTGAAGAAAAACTTTTTGGATGAGGAGATGGGCAAAGCTAAGTTGTACTTCTGGTGACTGTTATGGTGCAATTGGATCTGGTCTGCAAGACAGGTGCAGATCTTGTATCTTCGTACCTCTCAATAAATGCTTATGTTCTCATGTCCTGCTTAGATCTTCCTTTTCCTGAGGGGCTTGGATATGCTAAAGGACGAGAAAGCAGGTGACTTCTTTGGGGTAATAGCAGGGCAAAGATGATTCACAGATTCAGCCTGCAATCAGGAACTGAAAACAGGATCTGAAAAAAGGGAAGGAACCTCTAAATACAAGTCTTCAAATAAAATGCAAGCACACTCTGCATGCACTTAGCGAGTTTGGTGTTTGACAGAACATATTGCAGAAGTAGGTATAGCAATGTTGTATCTAAGCAGACCTGTACATTAGAATTCAATTTAGTTACATCATTGCAAAGGAAGTGGTCATCTTATGGAAGTGGCTGTATACTGGTTACTTATGGAGCAAACAAATGTGTGGCTCTGTTATCAACTGGCTGGTTTGTAGGAGATTGCAAAAATCAGTTGGGCTTTTCTTAGCAGTGTTTTCTCACTTTGGGCCAAATTAAATTGATATTCTTGTTGTTACAGCATCATACCAAAATGTGTTTTGCACTTGCTTGTTCCAAAATAGGATCTTCTATAGGTAAACTTCATGTGAAAGAAACAGGACAGTGTTGTTATATAAATAGTATCAAACTATAGACACTCAGTTATTTTTAAAATATAGTAGCAGGAGAAGTGTGGGGTATCTTTTGGTTTTTAAGGAATAGCATAGTTTGCCAAAGGATCTGAATTTGCTTAGGGATAAACACTCTGGGTTGGGGGCTTTTTAATCTGTGAAAGGGAATAAATACAAGCTTCTGAAAGTTACTGGTAATCCACTTGTAAAACCTTACTCCAGACCACACTGAGGGTGGCAGTTATTGAATGAGAGCAGTCATGGCTCCTGAGGCTGTGGTACCCCACCTCTCACTTGGATTATAAAATTCCAGTAGCCTGTGGTTTGTTTGTCATGGTACCACCTTTTCAGCAGAGCAGTCATAATTCCCCTACAGAGACTCAGTGTTGCTGTACCATAGCTTTAGGCTTTGGGTGATGTTAAAACCTGCTGAATTCAAGTCTGGGATCTGGACCTTGCTTGTGTGCATGTCCCAAGGAGCAGTCTCAGCCTAAATTGCTTCCTGTCACAGTACTCTGTACAGAAGGATGGAGGGAGAGGGGAGCACAATTGAGCTATGGGGGAAGATTGGCTTGCCCAGCATACCAGGTGAAGTCTTCCTTGTTCCTCTTGATATTTTCACAGCTAGCTTCTGAAGTGCTGACTTCAAAGAATGAAAGCAAATGCTGTTTGGTATAGATAATGTTGGTGTTAGTCTTGCCAGTGATTACTACCTTAATGTAACTACTTGTTGAAAGTAATACTTGTATTTGTTTTACAACTGTGGTAAATGTTTTCAATACATAGCGTTGTTTTGCAGATTTGTTATGTTGCTGTAAGAGCAATAAAATGTTCTGAGTGAACAAAGGTAACACTGAAGATCACAGTTGAGCCATGGAATGTGAAATTGAAGCTTGTTGCTCTTTCTTTGCATTTTTGTTTACTGTGACAATGTAGGGTTTTCTTAGCATTTAAGTAACAAAGATTAATGTGCTTGGATCTGTGATCTTAGAACTTTTGCCATGTCTTTTTTATAAAATGCTAGTGCAGTTTTAGTGAATTTCTCTGCCTGGTTCTTTTAATAAGGGTTTTTGCCCTAGAATGTGCATATAATCATTAAACCTACCTATTTTTAATGAAGAGGCTTCATTCACATAGGAAAGAGAGTACCCAGAATTAGGAGTGTGCTGCTGACAGAGTTATCCTGTATGTTCTGAAGTGCACTGTTAAGAGAACTCTTTGTAAGTTCCAGTGAGGTTGGGGAGGGGGATTGGGACAGACATGCTGGGGTCTCCCTGCAGGGAAGACTTAAAATTAATAGAAGTCTCCCAGAGCTCATTCCAAGCTTAGGGCTGTATTTAAAATTTCAGCAATCATTCAGTTAAATCTATTATCCTCTAAATTGAGACTTGAACAAAATATTTTTAAGTCTGTTACCTTTCATTGCAAACTGTTGTAAGTTCATTGTTTGTTCCTATATTTGTTTCTGCAGTTGTGTGTATAAGTGTGTATGCCAGCAGCATTCGGAACAGATGTATAGTGACCTAATAAAAAAGATAACTAACCACTTAGAGAGAGTCTCAAAGGAGCTGCAGGTAAGATGCTGCACAATCTAATTCTGTCTTTCCTGGGATCTGTGGTGATATCAGAGCAGCATGTAGGTGGCTGGTGTAGGGGATTGCCATTAAGACTGATTTAAAGTAGCTTATGAAATTTTGGACTGCTTCATTCACTAACTGGCTGTCAGACAGAATACCAACTACTAAATCCAATTCTGTGTTGCTGATTAGCCTTACAGAGCTGAATCATGTGGAGAGTGGTGGCTAAACTTAGAAATGTAATATAGGATAAAAAATTGGAGAATAGAAAATCTACAATAAAATCTAGGGTGTAAATGCCTCAGTGAAACTTAACCTGAGCACAGAACATGGATGTCTTGTCATTGCCATGTTAATATGTATAAATGGTTTATGGTCCTTGTGCATCACAAGCAGCACAAAAGGGAAAATTCAGAGGAAAAAAATAAGTAAATCAAATGTGAATTGAGATGTACAAATTAGGAATTATTGCATATGTAAGTTTTGTACTACAGTTTATTCTGCATTTTTCTTTCCTATCTCTAGATGTCAGTGGTTTACAGCAGTCCTAATACAGTTTGTATATCCTTGTCTTTCTCTGCATCTTATTTGTGCATCCATGTTTTGTTTTCATGTGTGTTCCTTGTTGAAAATTCCCTTTAGGCCAAAATGTGAAGATGTTCTTGAAATTCATTGCTGTAGCAGCAACACTGTTTTATTTCCTTACAGCCTTTGTCACTTCCATAATTGATGTAGGAGTTCTGTACTGACTTGCAGTGCACCATGTAGGGATGTCAGATACAAAGGAACCTGAAACTACAGCAGCTTTTTCAGTGCTTTAAAGAGTTGATAACTGATTTCTCTGTCTAAAGCAGCCAGCATTACCTACAGTAGGTGCTTCTAGGGCTAAGAGTGTTCCTATCAAAATATAGAGCACTGGGATCACTCTGTCCTCCTTAATTCACTCTTGTTTTCCTATTGTTGCTTTCCTTATAAAGAAAAATAACCATCCTATGTTTAATGGCCATAGTCTTCAGGGCAGTCTTTGACTCTCTCAAGATGAGCTAGATATCTTAAAGAATTTTTTTTCTGTAAAAACTGGTTTGAGACAGAATATTTAAAGTAAAGCCTTCCCTTGATGATTCTGACTGTTGCAGCCTGTATAATTTTCTTCTGCTTGTGAGCACTATGAATCATTGCAGCTTTACAGGTTTGGCCAGTTCTTCTGATACATCCCATGGTTAGTGTACTGCCTAACTTTGCTTTGAATTTGGGAATACCCAAAATCCTTTACTTGTGGGAGTTCTTGACTGTTTCCTCTAAAGTTCCAAAAGTAACTGAGGCAGCAGCTTTTGAAGTTTGCTTTAGCACATATATGCATTAAATGGCTTCTGTCTGAGAACAGGGCTGCCATCTGAACATCAGCTGTTGAAAGAATAGCTGAGACAACTATTTAATGCAATCTTTGTCTTGCAAAAGTTTCTTTACGTAGGTTTAAGACACACCTTGTGATGGCTGGCAAGAGGACTGTAATATATAATGCCACCTTTGAGTGTATTATGTTGGTTTTGTCTACTATGAACAATACTTTGGATGGTAAATCCATCTTCTTGAGCTGCTTGAAGTAAAACTGGTGTGTCTTACAAAATTGCCCTGTAAAGAAATTGTTTTAACTGTGGGTTGTGAAATTTACTTTTAAGTTCAAAGAAGCATCAGAAAAAAAACACCCAACTGTAGTAATTTCTTAATGCATTTTAGTAACAATTTTATGTTGAAAGTGTAGTGCTAGATTTTTACCCTGGCAATAACAAATTACTTGGAAAATGTTGGTCATTTGGAAGGTCCTGGTTTACATGTGTGTGTTAATTTAAGCAATTAATCCCCCCCCGCCCCCCATATACATGAATAACTTTAATGCATGGTATGTAGAGGTTTGCTTTCTGTGGTGCAAACACCTGCCAACAATATTTAACCTGCTTGCAGAGTTCTGTTTCATTGACAAGGTGGGACTTGATGCAGGATAATTTTACTTTTTTTACATGCAGAGATGCAAGTGTAGAAATGTAGCCCAATATAAGCAGGAATGTTAGTCTGTGCAAGAGAGGTCATGAAAACTGAAATGGCAGGCAAAAGCAATGTCTTGTTCTGGACAAGCTGATTAACTTCTTTGTGTAGAAGTGCAACAGTTTAACAGCAAGTGGGTTGCAGAATATCTGCAAGTCAGGGCAAGCTTTTTCCTAGAAGAACCACTCGTCAACAGCAAAAGCAGTAAAGCTGATGGATATCAAATAGTAGAAGTGGGAGCATCTCAGGACCAGTGCTCTTGCATGGCTCCAGCCTTACTGGAGTTTGTCTCCTTTCTGAATGACATTCACTGCTCAGTTCCCTGTGATAATTTCCCCTGTGTGCTTAGCCCTCAGCATGCCTGACCGGCTGGGGTCAGCAGAGTGGCTGGCTCTGGGGTGTCCCGAGATGTGTGTCCCAGGTGCTGCTGTTGTGCAAGACCCTTTGTGTGGCATTGGTGTTTGTCACCATGTGTGCTCCAAAAGGTCTGCTTCCAGATTTTCAGCTAAAAACTCCCAATTTTTAGTGGTGACGGGGGCATTATGAGAATATGGGTGGGCTGTTAGATGTTGGGTGAAAAGCCAACAAAGAAAAATCTTGCCTTCAGACCAGTACTGCATTTAGATGAGATGAATTGGTTGTAATCAGACCATCAGCTCTTTGAGATGGGTCCTCCTATATCCCAAGACATTTCTAGTTCCCTCCTTATTATGCATGTAAGTAAATAATCCTCTCTTCAGGCTGTTTCAGAGAAGACTCTGAGCAAGGATTGCCTTCCTTTCTTGCAATCAATGTCTGACCAGTTCCTCTGCATAAGTAAGACTAAATTTTGCCATGTGGAACTTCCAGTAATTGAGAATTAAATTTCCCTAATTGTTGAGTTGATCAGAATTTTAGATTTTGTGTGCTTAAGATAGATAAATGGATAACTGCAGAAAATACAAATGAACACGTTTCCTGTTGTTTTGAAGCCTGTGATGCCTGTAGTATACAGGTGATTTTTCTGAGATGCTTTATTTGGAAACATTTTATTGGTAATGGGCATAGCCCATTATGTTGTGGTTTAAAATAATGACAGCTGGTTTTGTGGGTAAGTACTGAGTCATTCAGATGTATGAGGTAAGGTGGATACACAGGCCTGTGCTTTCAAATTAAATACATCTCTCTTTAAAATGAGTAAAACTATATTTGCATTAAGCACTAGTGTTTCTGGCTTAGCTTATTCTTATGCATTCTGATAAAGTAATTTAAAATCAAGTATTCTGCTCATTATGTATGTATCTCTTCAGCAAAAGACACTGGAAAGTACTTTAAGCACTGGTGATGAAAATGCACAGAGGTATTGAGCTGGCCCGTGACAGAAGTAGCTTTCTTGTGCAAGTGCAGTGAAAAATTTTCTTTTTAGTTAGAATAATCTCAATAATTCCCTTAGGAAATGACAGATGAAAAGCATTTCTTTGTCATGTTAGATTCTCTTTTTATTTAGAGAAAAGGGAGTGGAGCTTAATCTTTTTTTTTTTTTTTTTGTTTGAGGGCTGGTTTTTTTTGTCTTGACCAGGAACAGTTGAATTCACTAACTTGATGTAACTTTTAACTGAAGTTAAGTGAGAAATAAGTCTTTCTCTAAGTAAATAAATACTGGTTTAGTGGTATGTTCTATTGTAAATCAAACAACAGTGGTAGAGCCAAATCACCAGAATTTCTTGCTTAAATTCCATCTAAGAGCATCAGATTAAATTTGGAGCCAATTGCTGGCAGTGTACTTGGGCTTCTGAACGGTCCAAAGCCTCCGAGTTTTTCCCTCACTATTACACCCTCTATTAGGGATGTGTATGCTTATGTGTGTATATGTATGAATTTTATTTTATAACAGACTGAATTGAGCAGTCAGTGGTGTAGGGAGATAATTTGCATGGTTATTTGCATGGTTGCTGTGTGGCTGCCAGGACCTGTGGATTTAGGGGTCTTCGCAGCGCAATGCCAGAAACCTTTCCTGCCTTTTATTAATCCTTATGACTTATAGCCTTCTGTCTTGTCAGCTCTCAAACCAGTCTGTGCAGTGTATGAAAATATCTTCTCACCTATTGTTTCCTTGGAAGAATCACTGCAATAGCCATTCTGCTGTTTTGAGGACTGCCAGATATCTGGTAACCGAGTCCCTTGTATCACATCACTGTCAGTGGCCATCTGTTCTTAAAACTGTCAGCAGTATCTGTTGTGGACAATCTGTTCCTTCATTGCCTTTTCCTTTCTCCTTTTCTGTCTTCTGTTTACCCTCCACTTGTCCCCTGTGATTATAGAGTTTTGCCATCCAGTGGTGAGGAGTTGGTCATTTTCTGCCTCAGCTCTTTCAGAAACATTAATCTGATAAATACAGATGCCTTACCCCAAGCGTCCGATGAGGTTCTGAACTTCTCCTGATTGCAGGAGTAAAGTTAAAAGCATGAAGCTGAAGTGGCTTTTCATGTTTACCTTCTGAGCTTTGTATGTAGTCAGGGTGCTATAAAAATGCCTCCAAGTAGCTCCTTGTGGGACAGGTAAAACTGAACTTATGACTGTGGGCAGAGTTACATACTGGGTACCACCCCACAGCCGGTCTTGATATTTACACTTCAAGGTAATTTTACCCCAGATTGGTTTGTAGATATATTTTGCTTTCCTTCCAGGGTACACTGATCACATTACCATTGTGTAGTGCTATATTGAAATTGAACAGTATGCCAGTTTGTAAAATAGAACTTCTTACAACATCATCTGCTGCTTTTTATGTGTAGACTAAGATTGCTAATGAAGTTATGATTGGGCTTTAGTAATGTACTTATGGAAGACTGGATTATATGTTTCATCCTTAAGAAGAAGCCTATTCTAATTATACTTTTTGGATGTTGTCTGACTTGCTAGACAAACAAGAAATAGTGAGTATTCTTCATGATATATGTATCATCTCTTGTAGCACAGAAATAACACACAAGTTAGCTCATTTTATTTGAAATTAGTTGATTCCTTGAAACAATTTCCATAGTTGCAGTAGTTTCTGACTTACATAGAAAAAATTTGCCTCCTCTATGTCCTGTTTATAGAAAAGATCAGAAATAGGATGGAAAATGGGGTCTTGCATTTCCTAACTCTTTTCTTACTAAACGTGTTAATCACTAGTGTTTCTTCAAGTCCCTATGGGTAAACTGCATGATCTGTTAATATCAAGTCTTGTTTTGTGAAGAGGGCCATGGACTGGCTGTTTCCCTGGTCAGTAATATTTAAAAGAAAAACAAACCAAAAACAAACCCCAAAAGACTCCACAACCAAATATCTAGTGCTGTGGACATTTATCCATCAGTTTTGCTGGGGTATCATTTAACTGTGTGTGAAACAAGCCCTTACTGCTGTGAATCAAACCAAGGTGAATAGTGGTAAATGAATGATCAGTATGTGATTAGAACTCAGCAGAAATCATGGATACATCCAGGAATGTGTGCATCTTCATGTGTAGACATCAAAAAGATGACTTTTGCCTTGAGGTGGAGGTAGGGGTCACCATATTGCCATTAGAAAATGATGGCATCAGCAAACAAACCTGAGCAAAGCATCCTTGCCTGCAGGTTTTTGAAAAGAATTCTTAGTTCCTTGCCATGCTACACTGGGTGCTGCAGACCCTGATGTAACTACATAGAGATAAGTAAATGCAGCACAAGTGAATATGTATTTACTAGATGGAAAAAGCCCCAAAGATTTCTTACTATTAAACAGTTTTGGTCCTTAAATACAATGTCTTTTTGGTTTATAAACATGTAGAATGGAAATGGAAATAGCCTGCATCTGCTACCCTGCTCCAAGGCAGTTACATGAAAGCATGTTACAATACTGTATGACTGAGGAGTTTTTGAGTTTGGCCTTTGAATAGGAAGACACAATCAGTCTTCAGATTAGTTGTACTTTGGCTTGATGTCTGCTTTTCATAAAAAGTTCTAACAGTGCCCGTGTCTGGTGAGGTAGACCTGAACATCACATAAATTGTCTGCAAGGCAAAGTAAACAAATTACATTTTCTTGAGAAAGAACAAAAGCTGGTTTCAAAGATTCAGAGCCCTTACATGAATAGCAGGTTAATTTGTGCAGGCATAGCCATTCTCCCTTTTTGCTTGGCAGGCGTGGGAGATGCTGCAGCATGTACGCTGGCATTTTGGCAGCGAGCGTGTTCCCAGGAAAATGGAACTGCCCATTCAACGTAGGAATGTAAGCTTTACTGAATATATTGCTGCTTGTGCCAGACAACTATTCATAAAGAGATTAACTTTGTGTTCCTCAAGCAAAGAACTGTTGTCACTGTTACGTTCTTGTGAGCCATTTCTGAGTTGTCTTGAGCCAGCAGCGTGTCTTGTGGCTTCATTTGGATATTCAACCAAAGAATGATATTCAAACTGAAAAAACCCCTCATCTTTTCATGTGTGCAGTTTCTTGCCCACAAATTAATTGAAGCACCTAGATAATAGATTTCAAATAAGGGAAGGGTAGTTTTGTATGCTGAGCCTCTAATTGCTTGTTTTGTTTGAAAATGTCTCTTATGTGTCATCTTTTCTCAAATGTGTTTTCTTGTTGCTTCTCATGTTTCTTGGTGTTGAGATGTCCACTGTGGTGTGTAAGGAGATTAAATGACGTCTTTGACATCAGCTTTTAGCAGCAGCCATAGCTGTTCATGCAAAGAAGCAATTGGCTCAAAATCAAGCTGAAGATGTTCAGTAAATGCACCTGCATCACAAGTCGAGAAACCTGACCAAACGTTCAGTGCTTCTGTGGGCAGACACACTGTATAGTTGCTACTGGAAAACTGATCTGAACCCTGTGAGTGGTAGATGAAGACCACAGTAGGAAAGGATTTAAGCTGTTAACCTGCATGGAGTGTATTAAATGACACAAACGATGACTGAAGGGACAGCTTGATAGGATTTGGGAGAGTGTAGGAATGCAGGATCTTCTTCCCTCCTGGAAAACCTTAGGGTTTTCTTTCAGTGTGTTTTTCTTTCTTTGAGTAGCTTCTGTAATGCATTCCTCAGGTTAGATAGGAGTGGTTTTAAAGACAGTGTTTTCTGGGGGGGTTGTAAGAAGTAAATGTCATGCTTGATTCTGCCTCTCCCCAACTGTCTTATGTTTTTTTGGACTAGGACCAAGAGTGAAAACAGTCATGCTATGCAGTTTTTAAATACTTATTTTTCAAAAAGAAATGTTAAATAATAGCTGTAGCTGAATAAATACAGGTTTTTAAATGCAAGTTCTGTTCTAATGATGTTTAATAGAATAATCTCAGCAACATCTATTTACTCATTAATTTGGTGCCCCACACTGCTTTTTAGTTTATAAAATTAATTTGGTTTATATAAAGCTAGTCCTACTCTAGGTAGCCTTATTAATCTGAATGTGGAGAAAGTTCCTGTGCTCCAACAAGTAATTGATTTCAATCTGGCAGTCTTGAGCAGCCATACAGTAACAGCCTAATGAACAGAAAACAGATGGTTCTGTTTTCCCCACACAGTACAATAATTCATAGATGAGCTGTGAAGATGATATTGATTTCAGTTTGGCTCGGGTTTTTTGTTAGTTTACAAGTCAAGCAATGATTGAGGAGAGTTTGTTTGGATATTTTGGTTTTTTTGTTTGGGTTTTTTTTGGGTTTTTTTTTGGTTTTTTTTTTGTTTTTAAGCAAGCAGAGTCAGTATGTACTTTCCTGTTAGTTACCTAACTGTTGAGGCTTGACATGAAACACTATCAGGAGAATAAATAACATGAAACACTCTCAGGAATAAAACTCTCATGCTGATAAAGTAGACTTTGCCATTCCAGAGGTCTTTATTATTTATTATTATTTTATATGAATCCATATTATCATATTATATAACATACCATACTGCTATATAATAGTATATATGTAGTATTTTATTATATGATAGTATATAAATATATTAAATATGTACTATTACACCGTATTCTTTTATTACTTATTTATTCTTTTTATTTTAAATGAAAAGTGTAAATTCTCAGTGAGAGAAGAGCATTGTCCCATATCAGGCTGTGGTCTCCTTTCCTCTGACCTGTTCTTGGAAGTAGAATTTTTCTCTTTTCTTTAACCTTAGAAGCTGTATACCAAGTCTCTAAGAATCAGTATAAGCATATTTAAAGTTGAGGTTAAAAAGGAGTGAAGCAGGTTTACATTCTGCTTAGAAATGCAGATTTTGTTACTTTACTTGCAGCGAATTATATATAGAACCCTATATGAAAGGGAGTCCTTGGGTTTCATAGCCACTTTTATACGTTGTTGGCATTTTGAACTAAAATTTGACCACCCCTGAGAACTACATCTGCAGTAAGATTAAAAACTTATGATCAAAATGAGGACTAACCATATGTATAACCTTTGGCAACAGCACATGGAATAACACTCTTTATTCCTTTGCCAGATTTGCTTTTCTTTCTGAAACATCTCCTCTGGATAGGTGTTTGCTGTGAAAATGACCCATGTGTTCATTAAGCATAATAAGGGGAGAAGTAAAAGCAGCTAGTTTAAAGGAAAAAGAAAAAAACCCAAACCCACAATGCTTCTAGAAATAAATTGTTATAAAAATTCTAGACTTTAATTAGACTACTTAATAGAGAAAAAAGCCAACATAATTCTAACCGTTCTCTTGGGGCTCCTGGTGAGCGTCCAGACGAAGGTTGAAAAATCTGCTTTGTCAAGATAAGAGCTTTAAGTTCTGTTAAGGTGGTTGAGTTTCAGCTAGCTTTGAGTGTTTCATGCCACAGACACTTTGGCTTCAGAAAAGTCTTGTTTCCTTCCAAGATCCCTGTCACAGCTGCATTCTTCATCCTCTACTGGCTTGGTGCTCTCAGAGAGGGAAATGGTGCAAGGGAAGAGTTTTCCTTCTCATCAGCAAGAAACATGCTTGGATGTGTATAAGTGTGTGTATGTCTGTGAAGAGTAGAAAGTCTGGCAGCTACCAACCCCCTCCTCTGGCAAGACCTTAGTAGGGAAAGCTGGATGAGTTGGGCCAGAGTATGTGGGTGGATTGGGATGGAGAAGGGGATAGTGGAGGAACACAGTACACCAGCTCTGCTTCCATCCCTGGGTAAGTGCACTCCCGAGTGCTCCAGTGCAGCTTCCCAGCATCAGTCTGAATAAATACTTCTACAGAGAAAGAGTGGTCAGTGCTTCCCATTTTTCTGGCTCCCTTCTCAATTTAACTTACCTTGCTGCAGAGCTGATCTTTTTAGTATCCTTATTTCCTTCTTTGGGATAGATGGTGCACGGAAAATAGCAGTGCTGTCACTGTGGGCTCTGCAAGGCCTACCATAAGTTTAGCACATTCAGGTTTTGTGTAGCAAATGTTTGCTTGAGTGCTGCAGGGTAATGCTGTGTGTTGGAGCACTGTTTTGTGGACCTAATCTGGAGTGCAGCCCATCAGATGGGGAGCTCTGTTTGAAGACATCGCTCCGTAGTCCCTCCAGCTCAATACCTAGAGCATTTGCCTTGCCTCTGGTGACCTAGCAAAAACTGGAACATGTTTCCTGTGAAGANTATCACATTCTTTGTAGTTTTTCTAGTTAGCTATGAAAGCATAGCCCATGCTGTTCCAGATCTTTCTCTTCTTCAAATTACAACCTGACTTTTACGGTTTCTTGCAGGCCAGCCCTCCAGATCTCTATATTGAAAGATTTAACGTAGCTCTTGGACAGTATATGGGAGCATTGCAGAGCATTGTGCCTCTTTTCATATATATGGTAAGTTTTAGAAAATTCTTTTCAAATAAAGTATATCCATACACGAGATGCTGACTGAAAATGAAAAGAATAAAATGCAGCTGTAATGATTTTTTTAAACTTGTTAGAGCTTCATACATGCCTGGTTTTGCTACCTGCATAACAGTACTGCTCAAGTTGTGTGGGAAGAGGAAGGGGGAGATGTGCTTTCAAACGTAGAGTTTTGCAGTTGGCTTCTGCCCTGGTATTTCTTTCCTGGGAGTGGGGGGAATGGTTTTTATTTTGATTCCAATAAAGCTTTCCCAAACAGTTAGGTCATTATTTATATCTTTTTGAACAGAGATAGTTTATTGGCTTGTCATGTGTTGGCTTGGTAGCTTGGGCAGGCTACAAAGATGAATGTTTCTTGCATTTAAATTTCACAGATTCAGATAAGAAATTATTCTGGAAAGACATATTTCTTGGAATTGTCCGTGTCACTTGATAAAGCAATTTAGAGCATTGACCGGATGATGATAAATTTACATTTTTTGCACTGTTGGGCAGAACTTGCAGAGATTTAGAAACCATTGGCTTGAGCTGCTGATTTTGTAGTTTATGAAGTGTTCTGTACCTCTGAAAAAGTTTATAATTTGCATTGCTTTTGTCAAAGTGCCAAGACTTTCATTGCTTTTTTATGGTAATCAGTAACTTAAGCTTGAAATTTGCCCTTTTCTCAGAAACCATCCTTGCACTGGCATTGCTTAGAAACTAAAAAAGGAAAAAAAGAAGTGTTGAAGGAAACTTTTGGGAAAAAAAAATTGATTTAGAGTAAATAAATCTCAAACTCTTCAAAATTATTCTCCCTGGTAACCTCCCAGAGTTTGGAAAGCAGGTTTTTTTAGAAGGATGTGCTATGTTTGAGTGAATGTACCCGAGGCCAGGTAATTTGTTCCAGACTTTCAGCATAGCATCACCATATAGACTTGTTGCATTAAAAACTAGGGAGATGCTTTTCTCACTATTGCATTCAGCTAATTTTGTACACTAGCAATTTTTTCACCGGTGTATGCTCGACTTGTTAATTATTGCAGGCATGTATTCAAGCAATCTCATAATTTAATGAGATCTATTTAGAAATGGAGATAAAGTTACTGCTCAGGTGTGTACTTGTATAGAATGCTCAGATCTATCATGGAGGATTCATCACACAAGTCAAAAGCTATCTATCCATAAGCATTAAGGCTGCAGTAACTAATTTTGCAGTGAGCAGAAATGTTTGTGATAAACAGATGGGTTTTATCAAGATAAACTTTGTCTATGTTACCAGGCAAGGTATAATTGATTTTCATGTCTATTTCAGTTCTGATGTGGTCTGTGTATCTCCAAATGAGGAGTGTTCTGTATCACATCATTTCTCATTTGGAGTTTGTCTTACTGATACCTGAACATAGTAAAACTGGTTAATGAGTAAGAACAGACCTGTAAAATGAGCAGTTAGTTGTGTTTTGTTCTTTGTAATTTGAGAACAAAGAGAACTGAAAGCCTTCTGTTGTTTTAAAAGAGAAATGTCTTTAAAACATAACTAGTGATTTGTTGAGGCAGTAAAAATCTGTTCTTGCAAACACTTTCTCATTTAAGTAGGTTAATTCAGTTTGGACGTGAGAGTTAGAATCACAGACTGTTTGGATTGCAAGGGACCTGTCAAGATCATCTACTCCAATCCCTCTGCAGTGAGCAGGGCCATTTTCTACTAATGAGGTTGCTCAGAGCCCCATCCAGCCTGACATTGAGTGCTGCCACGGATGGGACATCTACCACCATTCTGGGCAACCTCTGCTAGTGTTTCACCACCCTCCTCGTAAAGAATTTCTTCCTAGTGTAAACCTACCCTTTTTCTAAGTTTAAAACCATTACCCTTGTCCTTTTGCTACAGGCTCTGTTAAAAACTGTCTCTGTTTTTCTTAGAAGCCCATTTTAAGTAGAGTTAGTGAACTCTGTGTTAGTTCCTCTTGCTGCCAAAAGCACTCTGATTTGACTCAGCGTATGGCCCGGTTTGAAAGCTAATGTCAAATTAAGTCTCATAGTTTTTCTCTGAAATAATTTATTAACCAGTGTTGTGTGTGATGTGGGAAATAGAGAAGTCAGGATGAAAAATGTTCTTCCCTCTTAGTTTCCCCTGTATGCATTTGGAAGTACTTTTATGTACAGCTACTCTTGCAGTTTCACCTTGTAATGTCTAATCAAGTTGTTTGGGTTTTTTTCCTCATACAGCAGCAGCAGTTTCCTTTATTTTTTCCTTTATTTATTTAGGCAAGAAAATACAATTAAAAAAACCATTGCAAGAGGTGAAAGCCTTATTATTGTTCTGCAGTAGAAATGACAGCTTTGTGGTTGCTTTAATAGATACTTTCTGTGTGCTTTTTAGGTGAAGAGGACTAAGTTGTTGAACTGCACCTTTTTCTCGGAGATGTCAGGGCTTTCCTGTTTTGGTAGCGATATGATTGCTTTAGTCAGGAGTTTCCAAGGCTGTTCAGTTGCACTGATGAACTTTGGTCTGAAAGGATACTTAAGGTTGCTGCTTAGGAAAGGTAGTAGTATACATTTATATAATTAAAAAATCTACAAGGCTGAGGAAAACGTGATTTTTGTACAACTGGAACATGTTTTTGTCATTTGGTGTCCAAAAAACAGCATACCATTTTTCCTTAGGTTTATTCCTGTGTGATACCAACAGCAGTACTTCTGTCTCTTGATACCTACCAAACAATGCTCTTGTGTATGAGTGCTGGGAATACAGGAAAGGTGTTTTCTCAGACTGCTTGTACGTGGTTACCTTGAGTGATGGTTGAGAGAGCTGACTGGAATTACAGGTGCTCAAAGCTCCGTCCAACCTGGCCTTGAACCCTGCCAGGGATCCAGGGGCAGCCACAGCTGCTCTGGGCACCCTGTGCCAGGGCCTCCCCACCCTCACAGGGAAGGATTTCTTCTTTATATCTAACATAAATCTACCCTGCTTCAGCTTAATTATTATTCTTCCTAGTGAATAACTGCTTTGTAAATCTAAATGAGGCTGTTCTGGA
This sequence comes from Heliornis fulica, assembly GCA_013399135.1. Lineage (NCBI taxonomy): Eukaryota > Metazoa > Chordata > Aves > Gruiformes > Heliornithidae > Heliornis > Heliornis fulica. The sequence continues at coordinate 271,411 of VXBZ01011332.1, read as the reverse complement.
TGCAGATTGTAAGTAGTATGCAGCACACATAAATGATTTAAAATCATATTTCCACTTCAAAAAAATGAAAATAGGCATTTAGATGATACACTTTTTTATAATAGGTTCTCAATTGTTAATTATACTTAGAGATGTAGTTGAAAATCTGTTCTCATGTGGCACGAAATGAGCCTAACATTTGAGTCCTGTGGTTTTAGAATATTTATGAATTTTTTAATTGCCTCTAAAAATATTATGTTTCTTACTGGGTGGTATTGCATTTCATTCCTTATCAGCTAGAGGGCATTTTTGTGGGTTTGTGTACACCAATATATGTGCTTATATATATTTCTATGTGGATAAGTGCTCTTGTATAGTGTTGGGGTTCTTTTTTTCCTTTCAAGTATTGATTCCTCCTCTTAACACAATTATATTGTAATATTGACCAGTTTGTTTTATGATGTGGTGGTTTGTGGAAGAAATTGGTTCTGTGGTTCTATGAAATGCTTGTACCATACCTGACTCTTGGGTACTGATACCTGTGTACCTTTCACATGTCAGATCTTTGGGTGAGATATGCTTTACAAGTAATACTGGCACAACCTAGGTAGTGGCATCTTGTGCAGAAGATCTTCCCCACTATCAAAAGTGGGGAAGGCAACAGCTCTTTTATCTTTTATTTCCTTTCAGCATTGTGGAGTACTTTATATTAGATGCTTTTTCACTCTCTGATTTAAGTCATGCAAGTGTAATGTCTTTTTGAAAGGTATTTCCAAGCAAGAAAATGTGAAGAGTATTTTATAGTTGTTCTATATAGAAGCACAGTGTTACAGTTTTCATGCTTGAAACTACTGAGGTGTTTCTGGATGCTTTTCTGTTTATGAAACGTGAGGTATAAGCTTTTCAGGTCTTGTACAAACCAGCTGCTTTTAACATTAAGAAGGTCATGAGGTTGGGAATGGAGCAGAGCAGGTTATTTCCTTAGCTGGGTGCATCTCATCTGTCAGTTCCTCAAAATCAGTAGTTTGACACTGTCAGGTTTGATTCAGGGCAGCAGACTTGTGCTGAGGTGCTCTGGTCACTTTGGTGTGTTGCTCTGGTCGGTACGTGGTGGTATGTGGTTGAGAAGCTCAGGGTGGAAAATGGTTTAGGAGGTTTAAGTCTGATGAACTAGATTTTAAAACGTGGAAAAACCTTTCTCCCTTAAGAGATCCTTTCCTCTAGTTAATCTTCCAGATAAGTGTTCCAGTATGTTGTTTTTTGATCAAGTTGATTTTCTATTATAGTATCTATTTAACTCATTTAACCACCTTTTCAGATGAATTTGGTTTCCATGTCAGTGTTGCAATGATAGGAGATTTATCTTGAAACAATGATTTTTATTTTTTTTCCCAGTGTTTAAAACCCCAAGAATCAAATACAGACAAGAAATCTTACTATTAATTGCAGACTGGGAACTGAGGACTAATACCAAATAGTATATTAGGTATGGAGGCCCTCAAGGAACTCATGAATAGAATTTTCTTTTGAGGGGTGAAGAGGTGAATTTATTAATGCTGGGTGGGTCAAGATAATTAAATCCTAAAAGTTTGAATAGTTCAGTTTTGTCTAGGTCTGTATGTATCTCTTATATTCGTAGTTGATTAATTCTGAGTCACTGTTGTCTGAGATTATTGATGAATCACAGAAGTGGGCAGCAGTGCTGATGACATTATTTTAAGATACATATTTTAATGGCTTAATCAATTTTAGATATTTATAAAACCGTTTTCTTTTGTTTCAGACATCACATTTAGCCCTATTTTGTTCTTAGAGCATCTATAAAAATGTAAAATGAAGTGTTTCTTCTACAAATAGCAAAGCCTGGGTTGATATGGAGATATATCTGTAGATAAGGGGAAGAAAAATACACATGCCTCTTTGTAAGTAGGGTTATTACTGATAATACCACATGTGTTCTCGATTTTAAATACATGGAGGGTTTTGTTGTACAGAAATGTTCTGTGTAATATAACTTCAGTCACCCAGGAAGAACTTTACAGGTCAGATACTCTACAGTTGTAAAATTTTGAACTATTTTTATTCAGGGAAGGAAAAATTACCTTATTTGCTATTATGAGAACCAGACTTAAATTTCTGTCTTATTTTTGCAGAATAAATTTTACATAGAAACCAAGCTTAACAGAGACTTAAAAGATGACCTTATAAAGCTGTTTACGGAACACGTTGCAGAAAAGCACATTTACAACCTAATGCGTAAGTAAACCTATTGGGTTCTTCTTATCCTGGGAGTTTGGAAAAGCACAGTGCTTTCAGATATTGCAGAAATCCACAGGAGAAAATGGTGAATAATTAGTGAACTTAAATACAAATTCCTTTTTACAGCATCCATGCAAAGAAATGTGGCACACATCAACTTATTTTCAAAAATAGGAATTTTTTTTGAAGTTGTGGTTTTCTTGAGTATCTGGGAGAACCAATATTTTTTTTTCCTGTATGCTTAATTGTCACTTATGCTGTTACTCTTTTATTTCATTATCAAGAGATATATAGGTGTCAATTAGAATGTGATGGGGTTGAAGGCTTGTGATACTCCTAGGCTTACTGTCATGTTGTACTCCCTGCTGGTTAGTGACCTGCAGCTTCTCTGAGTTAATGGGTTAATGCAAATCAAATATACTTCAAGTGCTACACTTCCCGTTAAGTGCCCAGGTAATGGGCACATCAATTAAGTGCACAGGGTAAGGCATGTGGTGAGCTGATGTGCTTGCCTGCAGCCTGCCACCAGCAGTGTGTGGTTTGGTGAGCTTGGAGATGTTGCTTCTGACCTGGGTGGCTTTCCAGAGGGCAGTTAGCAGAGGTGGAGATAATGAGAGCTGGAGTTCAAATGGAGCTTTCAAATGGAGTTTGCATAATGGTGAGCAGTTGACCAGTGTGCTCAAGACAATTGCAGTGTAGGTGCTCTGTGCAACTGGATAGTCACTGTGCACTGTGTTGTAGGTAGCCTGGTGTTCTCCTTTCCATAACACAGCCTTACTTCAGTGCCTCTGTCTCCATGAAGCTGCTCCCCTTCTCTTGTCTGAAGCAATTGTTATCTTTATGCTAAATGGAGACCCAATCCTGGGTGATTAGAGTATAATTCTTCTTTTGTCTATGCTTGGGATGTAAAGCCCTTCTCTGTCTGGGGAAAGGAGCTTGGCTGTGGTTTCTTGGGGTCACTGTGAGCTGGCATCCTGGGAGAGAGGGGAGTGAACAAGGTGGCTACTCTCAGGGCAGGGAGCCAAGTACCTAAAACAACAGGAGATCATCAGCTTTGATGGCTTCTTGATCTTGTCATCTGGAAGAGTGTCACTGAGAAGAGCTTTTAGCTGCATAGCAGTTCATACCACTTTTAGAAATAGCATGACAGTGACCCACAGAGCTGATGTTTTATTTTGTGCCAAAGAAGTTTAACAGTATCAGGAAACCTGATAAGGATTGCTGCAACAGGACCATGGAAAAATCAGCTGATGTTGCCTTAAAATGAAATAAATTTAGTATTAAACACATTTAATTTTAAGTGTATTTTTCAGGCAATAAAAACATTGATGTGATTATTATTTTTTTCAATGACAAAGCAAAGGTAACACTGGTCATAAGACATAAGTAGTGTCAGATGCCCATTGCTATGTAATTAGTTTTCTGTGGATGATAATGAGTCAAATAAAAATTGTAGATGAGCTGTTGAAAGTAAAAGACCTGTGCTTGTGTGAAGTCTAAGTCTGAAATACTTCCCTCCAGCTCTGTGTTAGTAGCAGAAGTAAAATTTAAAAAAAAACTAAAAACACCACAACAAAACATTGAAAAATATAAATAAGCTCTCAACTACACTGTGGTGCTGTATGTAGGGTCTGTTGTTTAATGAGAACTTCCTTGAATTTCATTTCAGTCTTTCTGTCAGTTTAGTAAAACTAAGTTACTTACATACTGGTGTGTATAAAGTCCTAACTGTGATCTGACTCTGTTAAGTCTTGAATAATAGGATATTTAAATTGAGGTAAAGTATGCCTGAACAAAACTAAAATTAACAGATCCCTGGGAAATAATTGAAGACACATAACACACAACATAGTGCTGTAAAGGTGCTAAAAAGGTTCTAGTGGTGTGTTATTTTCTGCCAGTTCAATTGTTCTTCCTAGCTTGCTGAAATTCAGACCATAATAGCTAAGAATATTACCTTCAGTTTTGGAAGTTTAAGGGCCCTATGAAAATAGGATGCAAGTCAGTGTGCATTAGTGACATTACTTCCTGATGCCTTTGCCAGCATGTGGTACTGTTTCCTGATGTTCAGTGGAGATATGGTTCAACAGAAAAGTGGTTTTGTGTTAAGGGGCAGAAAACCCAAGGTTTTGAGTAGGTGTGCTGAGGAAATTATAGTCAGTGAAATTGTGGTCTCTATAGAGAAATGGAATCCTGGGGCTGAGTTCTAAAGAGATGCTGCAGCTGCCACTTCAGTGAGAAGCATGCTTTCCCTCTAGCTTAAAAAAAACAAACAAAAGATTGGTTTAATCAGTTTGTGATCTAGACTCCGAGGGCAAGAATAACATCTGCTCTTGCTCTTGAAATTTGTTGCTGTGTTTTTCATACAGAGGAGGTTTTGTTTGTAGCATCTTGTCATTCTGTCAGAGCCTGGAGGTTGGCATTTCTATTGGAAACTCTCTTCAGGAGGGACTGTAAGTACATCTCAGGTTCATTTGGCTTGGAAAAAAAAAGTTCCTGTTCCACTTCAAAAGGTGGGAGAGGGGAAAAAAAACAAGTCAGGAAAGCAGTGCCTCATGGATCTCATCCTCAGTGTTTGATCTTGCTCAGACTCCCACTGCTTGAGTCCCTGTGCTGTGTGGTTGAAGGCAGGAAGATACAAAATAAACTGGTATAATGGTCTCTGTGGTGGGAACACTTACCTGAGCACTTAGTTGCAGCAAATAGTGATCAAGGTGTGAATTCATTATTTACAGAAGAGGTATTGCATAAGTGATCTTCAGTTGAACAAACTGGTGTTGGTTCTTTTTTTTATAGAGAAAACAAAACAAAGCAGAACACCCTTGCTATATACTAGAGCATTTCTGAGCAGTTAAATACAAAAATTACATAATACAGTGATTCATGAACACAGTTGTATTTATGAAACATTTTTACAGTTACACAATGATCTCAAAATTCAAGTGGATTCATTTGAACTAAGTGGGTATAACCTGATTACTTTCCTTACAAAACCAAATCTGGCATTTGCTGATAGGGCTTGTGAGAGAAGTTGCTGTGTGCAGAACTACTTAACTGAGTGTAACAAGGAATGATACAGCATCTTATTTACAAGGAGCTTCAGTAGGAAGATGCAGATAATAGCCCTGTACCACGAGGGAAGGGGTGGTGGTGGCGAATGTTTTACTTGTTCCTGCTGGAGTCCTGGGAGATGATTTGTAAGGGTTGGTCTCTCAGGTGACAAGAGGAGATGGTTACAAACTGCACCAGGGGAGATTCAGGTTAGACATCAAGAAGAATTTCTGTCCTGAAAGGGTTGTCAAGTGTTGGAACAGGCTCCCCAGCGAAGTGCTGGAGGCACCATCATCCCTGGAGGGTGTGCAAAGGTGAATAGATGATGTGCTGAAGGACATGATCTAGAGGTGGACTAGGCAGGGTCAGGCTGAGATTGGACTCGATATCGAAGGTCTCTTCCAACCCAAGGGATTCAATGATTCTAAGCAGTAAAACTCAACAAATACATCTGTGTTTTTTTTTTTTTTCCTGTCTCTTCTGGCAGTTTATAGCTGGGTTTCCTGGACTGCAGTCTGTGCTCTGCCTGTTTTGTTCTTGTGTCTAGGAGTTGGCAATTATTGCAAATATTGTCTTCAGTGGTGAAAATCAGTAATGGCACCTGCAATACTTTTAATCCTTTCAGTAGGTAAAATTCAGTGGTGGAGTATTTGCATGTAACTGCTGTTCTTCTCTTTTTTGATAGCCCAGTGCCCCCAAAAAGCTTGGTTTTAAATCTAAGAAAAGAGAAGAGCTTTTTAACAGCAGACTGTTGTTTCTGCTTGGTGGATCAATCACTTGGTTTCCATCATAAGAGTTTGCAGTACCCCTGTCTGCTTGCCAGGGACTAAACAGAGGAAGGTGAGAGTAAGGCTGGAGTCCAGTTCTGGAGGGTTGATGAGGTTCTCAGCATCTCAATATTGAGAAGTAACAGTAACTTAAACTGGTCATAAAGATGAAAGCAGCTTTAATGGGAATCTGAGGAAAATAATTCTCCTTGTTCTTTGCTGACAATGGTGTTTGTGGTAGAAATAAGATGTATTCAGTTGGTTACAGCAGTTCTAAATAATTAGTAGCCTTAGCATATTGGTGTTGTACTTAGGCCATTTCTATCTCTGTGTGGGATGATTACTTCCTTCTGTGCTTGTATTTTGAGTTCAGGAAACTCCTGTAGGAGTTATATACTGGTAGATATCATTCAGTACAAGCTGATTCTGTCCAGAAGTAGAGATAGATTCTTCTCTGGAAAAAAATTGCTCAATCAGGAAGTCAAGTACCTCTGTCAGAGGGGAAAACTGCTTTCTTCAGCACTCCTGGTTTTGTTCCCACTGACTGGGGTAAGCAGTGGGTTCCCATCTTTGATCTACTCTGCCAGGAATGCAATGAGATTAGAACCAGATATCTTTAAGATCCCTTTCAACCTAAATCATTACATGCTTCTATGAATAGATCATAGGAATAGCTCCTTTTTATTCAGAGGAAAAGAAATCTCTTGGACCCAGGAATAAATGGGACCAAGGACTTCATGGGTCTTATAATTGTTTCAGGATCCAATGTGGTACTACAGATTGTGAATGAGGCAGTTCCCTTAAACTTAATGACTCAGAACTAGAGTGTGGGCTTGAAAAATGTGTGAAGTTTAGGTAAAACTATTATTGAAGATTAAAGCATTAGATTTCTACTTTTGGCTTTTTTTTTTTTGATGGTATATATTCAGATTAATATTTCAGGTACAGATACCTGAGGATACAGAGCAGTTATCTGTATGTAGGTTCTGATAGCATGTAGTCTGTAATTGATGTAATTCTCCACATCAGTGGTTGTGCAAGTTCAGGACTAAAACAGTCTAAAGATGTATCATGTCTATTCACAAGAAGCAGCAGCTTTTCATAGGGTTTTCCAAGAAAAAAATCTTTATATTAGACTGGAGGAGGGGGAGGAATCACACCCTATTTCATTAAGTTTGCAGTTTCTAATTAGTTACTGGGAAGAACTTTGCTGTAAAGATTCTTACATGTGGCTGTTGTAGTTCTTCCCGCTTGTGTTACATGGATCTTCACATCTGTGTTTTCCATCTGCTCTGTTTTCTGCTGGAGTATAGTTCAATATATATAGTTCAATAAAAGCCCAGATCATGTTGGAAAAATTTTTTCAGAAAAGCTGTTTCTGCTGTGTTGGTGCTTTCTGAACCAACTTTTCAGGTAAGAAAAGTTAACTCTGAAGTTGGAGAAGGTTGTAAACAGCTTTGTGCTGATGAAGTTGTGTAACTGTTCTTTTTGGTTGCAGCAGGTGTGAACTTAATGCAATATTACAGAAAAATGAGTAAGTTATAACTGTTAGAGGTTGCTAAATATAGACAAGAGCAGGTTACCTGTGCACAGTTTTGCCTTTTGTTTATGCAGGGGGTAAGTGGGGGGTGTATGTGATGCTCTGTGGGTACCCAGTCTTCGTTCTTAGTGGATGTGTATCACTGTAGAGACCTCCAGAAACCTGTTGATGTCACTGAAGCAAAGGACTCTCATCTGTTTGGCTGCATACTACTATGGCAGTGCTTTTTGTAAATATATACCATATCTAGGCCTCATGCCTCACACTTTGGCAGGGATCAGCAAGAAGATGATGGATCAAATTTGAATTTTTCCTTGCTGTAGTTGGTGTTTCTTCCCTCCCTTTTGACATTTCTCAAATGATCTGCTTATAAGAAGCAAGCTGTCATTTTTGACCTGCAAAATGCAGAGAAAATCCCATGAAAATGGGGAAACACTTGTTATTTTTCAACTTCATACAGAAAGCATTGCCACCACTCCTTTTGATGCTGACTTTCTAAGTTTGCCTTCAAGAGCTTACTGGTCTTTGTGCTTCTCATTTCCATATCAGAAAAGCAGTTGGTTTCATAAATGAGCTTATTCTTGAATGATTGTATTGAGTTTGATCAACAGTCAGCGTAGCCCAGTGTCCTGTCTTGGCAAAAATGCATGGAGCATCATTATAGGAATGGTGCAGCAGATGTTTGATGGCCATGGGTTTGCATCTTCAAAGGTATGTGCCCTGTAGCAAGAGCTGAAGGTTTCCTTGCAGTAGTTTAAGCTATGTCCACATTAATAAGTGGAGTAGTGTGAAGGGAGAAGATCTATGGAGTATGAAACACCCATGTATTCATGCTGAGGACATGATGTGCAATTTTATGTGTCTTGGAGAGTTTTATTTCATGCTTGCTAATGTCTGGTTCTGTGAGCAGGATGCCAGTTAGTAGTTTGAGCATCTCTGGTTTAATCTTGCCCAAAAGGAATTAAGTTGATATGCTCCAAGGCAGCTCTGTCATATGAACCAAGGAGCAGTAAGTGGGGATGATCAGTGCATTTGCTTCAAAAGCACATCTCTAATCTGAACTAAAGCATTAATGTAGAATCTGCCCTTAAGCATTTGAAATCACTGTTCTTCTCTGAGAGACAGAGGACTACTGTGATGGCAGAGGCAAAGTGGTGTTAAAAACATGTCCCCTTCAATTGCTGAGTCTCTTTCCTTTTGTAATATATCAGACTGACAGACCCTAGACACTGCTTTGCTTACTGATTCTGCACGCTTGAAGGAAAAAAAAATATGAGAAGAAAATCTGCACAACCATAAATCCGCCACCTTTATAAAGATATTTTTGTGCTTTTTAAGTTTAATGGTACAAAACCAGTTGATTTCCTTTTAAAAACAAAAAACAAAAAAACCCAAAAACCAGCAGTTTCTTGCCTGTGGAGCAACTTGCTCTTTGTCTTTAGAATCAACCTATATGATAGGTGAAGTGAGCACATTACTTAGGTGGGTATTTAAAAGTGCAGCAAGGTAGCAGAACACTAGCAGAAAATATTCCAGTGTGTTTGTACCAGGCTAAAGGAGGTGATTTCTTAGATTCCTCTACAACAAAAAGCTGATTTACCTTTTCCAAATTCTAAAGCTATTGTAATATCAGCTTTGGAAAGCAAATGTTCTGGGAGGCAAAAGGGTCCTTTCATCCCATCCTAAGGAAGGGATGCATTTATTATCAATGTCTTAGTTAAAAGTAATTTAGAAAGATTTATGTGTATCTACAGGATTGTGAATCTGTTCAGAGTTTAATTTCTGGTTTATTCTACACAAATAGTTTAATCCCATTACCTCCACTTCAAATTCCCATTCTAACCTTAAAACACTAATTTCCTTCCTTCCTTCCTGTCTTCACTCCAAAGATTGGTAGACACAGATAATTGCTAGTGAAAATCAACTTTAGTAAGTTCCACTTCTTTTTCCAGTGTGTGGGGAGTGTGCCAGGATGCTGCTATTGCAGGATAATTGTCCATTCCTTCTTCAAAGCACTGAATTGGCCAGACCACCACCCTATACTCTCAAGGGCTGTATAGGGTGGGTTTTGTGGCTGTTAATTGTTCTTACACCCTCTGTGCTCTGCAGATCTGATGGAATAATCAAGAATAACACGCTCACCAGTTTAGTATCACTAATATTTATGTGGCAGCTGTGATATGACAGGGTTAAGTAGTTGTACTGTGAGCATATTGGAAACAGTACTGTGTTACCAAGCATATAGAATATGCTCATATTCTTTAAAGGACATTTAACCTGTACCCATGTTTTGTCACTGAACTACACTGTTCATCGAGAAATTAAGTTATTTTACAAAGTTATGGCAAAGTTTGTTATTTTTCTTGTTTCGTGTTGATTAATTTGCAGCACCTCAGATTAAGGGAGTTTATTATATATTAGAAAACAGTCCTAAATGATGACCATCGTGTTTAGTCTGGCTTCATGTTCCCATTTCAGTAAGCCTTCAGAAACAGGAGAATACCACCTTATTCTCTAGTTGCAGAAGTCCAAAAGTCTATATATCTATATTTATAGCTTTGGTTTTCATCCTTAATCTTGTTACAACGCTGAATGTTTTCAGTGTGATTAAGACTTGGAATTTTTATTTTGTAGCATTTTTATTAGGTATTTATTAAAGCTTTTGGTCTATGTAACAAATATTTCAAAAGTAATCTGTGGCTTCATTAAAAGCCCAGCGGCAAAGGCTTAGTAATAAATGCAACTTTTTATGTGTGGGGTGGTTTTTTTTCCTGACCTAGGTATAATTCATTACAAACTTTTGAATAATTTAACCTGCTAAGAATTTAGTTTCAGTTCTGTTTAAAAGAAAATAAAAATGCAGAAAAGGATAACCTCAATCCAAACCACCACCACCAAAATCCTACAGCCATGTTTTGGGGATACCAGCCATAGCTGTCCCTTTACTGCTTAATTGCACTTGACATGTATGGGGTCAGTCAAGTGCTTGGCACAGACTGGATTTGGGATGAAAGGTTGAGATACAAGAACTGTTTGCAAGGAGAAATGTGAAATGGGATGTGTGGTCTGATGGACCTGATGTAATTCAGCTGAGGCAAAGATAGTTCATGATGCTACAGGCATTTCTCACAGTTGTGTAAAGGCTCAAGTCCCGTGGAAATATCAAAGTTTTTATTCTGCAAAATAATGAAAATATTGTGTCTGTTGGAATTAAGAAATAAAGGACACAGCTTGTACAATGGAATTGAGGTTCCAGATTACACTTGTTCTACTTGGTAGCTTTGTTAAGCAATCAGTTATACTTCTGTTGAAGGCTGGAGAGCAATTGCTGACTAAGGCATTAGTTGTGGAAGCTTTTGGAGTTGCTTTAATGGGAATACACTTTTTAAATGCAATGTTGAATAATTACAACTTTGAATACACCTGCCTAAGCCATGTTTAGGTGTGAATTGTAAAAATATCTTACTTTGAAGTTTTATTAGATTACTGCAAAGGGAGGAAAAGATCTTGTGCTCTAACATGCAAAAGTTTAGCTGTTCTGCAAGAAAAATTGTATATTTACCAAGCAAAATACATCTATTTGGAAAGGAATATTGAAGGATAGATTTTTAGAATAGCTCTTCATATAAGTGAATCTGGAGTTATGAAGGAGGGAGTATGAACTTGTTAAAGTATTGTCTGCTCTTCCCCAAATTACTGTGGTCTTGGACCTTGTCATGAATACTCTGCTGTAATTAGGAAGTAGCATAGACTGTAATGGAGGGACAAGGTGCTGCAGTGTTACTGCACAGTAGCAGAGTGCCCTCGGGTACAGCAGAGTACCTGAACTGCTGCAGGCTCATACCTCACTCCAGTGAAACTCATCCATTGTTCCTCAAAAAAACCACCTGAGGCCTTTCTGGCTGTTGTATTTACCTCTGTTCAGCAATACTTCAAAGCATCTTGTATCTTTCTGCCATTAAAGCATTCCATCATGGGAACCCACACTTCACTTCTTTGAATCTGCCGTGAGTTATTTTCAAAGCTGTTTGGGGTTTAATTAACTACTTTGCATATTGGTTACTTAGTCTGTAGACTGCAGTATTAGTTCATAAACACTGTGGAGGTGGTCAGATGGTATCATAGTACCATTACTGCTGTCATTATTCTGCCTCACCCTACCCTGGCTTTGTGAATGCTGCAGGTGGAGCTTCTGGGAGTAGGTGGAAGGAATCTGTGCGACTTCTGTGTTGAGGAGTCTCATTAATTATTCCAATAAAGCAAGAGCCAAAGCCTTAATATTGGAGGTTGTTTGTAAGAGTCAGCATGCCTGGAACAGCTCTTTCTATTCCCTGACACTCTCTGAGGATGTAATACAGGTTTGAAAGTTTGGGTAGCTTCATTGCAAACCCAAGGATTAACTTGTGTGTGAAGGAATTTTTAAATCTACATATTTACATCTTTGTCAATAAACCTCCATTGATATTTTCTGGATCTATGTGAAGAGAGGAGTCATGTTCATTCTTATGAAAATAATTCTAAAAACCAGAAATATATATATCCTATAGCAATGCTATTCATCCCTCCCATACTGATATCTAGATTTTGGAAAAGGCGTAGACTGGTTTAGTTTATACTGTATGGGTTAATGAACAGTACATTCATTTGGTTTTCTTCATTGAGACCAAGGAAATATATGCCATTATTCCAGTTATGTTGTTGTTGAGTATAACATCATGCTTGTATTTACTAAGTCAGGAGTAAACAATCTAAATTTGCATTATAGAATGTGGTTTAAGCAATTTAAGCAGAAACAAAGATAAGAAATGTTAATTTCTGAAGCTGTGATGAAGTGATGAAGACATTTTTGTGGGATTGATATCCAGATGAATTCTTCTACTGATTTTATTCATGAAACCTCTTTCTAATGCCCGGCGATGTAGTTTGTAATCTAGAACAGAAACAAGTGGCTGCTCATTATACTTGCTTTATATTGCTAATATGTCTATTTGTTATCTCAAAGGATCATAATTAAAATGAACTTTGTGAGTGAATATTACATTCAAGTAACAAATAATATTTGGAAATTAACTTGGTGTCTACATAGGAGGAACAAATTTAGAATTTTCTGGACACTTTACAAATCTGTTGGTGAAGTTATGCTGAAGTAGTTGCAGTCTAGTTAAGTATATATGTATTTATATACACAGACGTACAAATTGTGCATTACTGTCTATTTATCTTCATTATAAAGCAGTATTGCCTTTTTAATGTTAAGATTTGGAACTTTGCTGACTGCCAAGAGGCTGTTTGAAAAAAATCTTTAGGAAAGAGGCTGTAAATATGTCATTACAAAACAAATCACAGGCTCTCAGCCCCTCATTGCTTCAGCTGAAAGGAGCAAGCACTTTTAAGATGAATCTTTGTAAAATAAATTCATCTATAACAGTTAAATATAACCACTTTGATTACTTGGAGATTAGAAAAAATACTTTCTTTTTAATCTCCCTATTACATCAACCACTTAAACAGTTTCACAAAGAAAAGAACACACTACTGAAGATTTTTCTTTTTATAGTAAGTACTAGAGTGGCAGATGCTGGAGGCAAAACTGGTGAGGCTTTGAAGTTTAAAAACCAGAGGCTCTACAGAAGCACAAGAGATACACCCTTTAGGTAGAATTCTAAGTCATTTCTCCTCTACATAGGTGGTATAAAAAGATGTATATANTATAAAAAGGTGTATATACTGCTGAGCTCCTTCGTGGAGGCATAAAAAAATGAAAGGCAGCAGGTTGAAGGATGATTTAAATTGTATTGATTTCTTTTTTTGTGTTTTGTTTCTAATTCATATGGAAGTACAAATCTTAAATACAAGGCAGACTAAGGACTGGCTATTAAATAATAGTAAATCTGCTATTGCCATTTTTTCCCCATAAGAGGAAGATACAGTATTGCAATTTTCATTACAGAAGATACAAAGAATGAGCTAAAAAAAATTAACTTGTGTTTAAAAGAACAACCTTTTCTTGGTTGATTTTTACTTTTTAAAATACATTACTTGTTCTCCAGTCACAGACTTTCAGTTCATCCTTAGTTTTATGTACAATATGCTAAATACTGTAAAGCAAGGATTTGTTGGATCTCCAGGTGTTTAGTGCACTCAGTATCAGTGTTTCTAAAAATAAATTGTTTACTTCAGTTCTGCATCTGAATACTTAGAGCTGTTGCTTCCTTGTTTTTTCCTTGCAATTCCTGATTCCTGTCTGAACACAGATGAAAAATAAGTTATTTCACATTTTAATCACACATGATTTGAACAGAATTCTTCCATTTAAAGGTAATGCTTTATTACTCTTGAGAATGAAGTTGTAGTTGTCAGTCAGATACCTGGCTGTTTCCTGAGGACATCAGCTAACAAAAAGACCAACAACTGTACTTACTTCTTTGATACAGGATTCTGTGTGTAAGAGCTGATATTTCTTGATGGGGAAAAAAATGCTAATTCTCTTAATTTTTCTTCCAGCTTTACTTTTGGAAGCTCAGTCAACACCGTTTCAAATAACTCCTTCAACCATGGCAAATATTGTGAAAGGCCTGTATACACTACGACCAGGTAAAGAAGAAAAATGTTTCTAGGAGTCTCTCCTATTGTGGTTGGGTTATGTTTTCTGAAGTACATCTGTGGTTACTATCAGTCAAACTGCATTTAACATGTGTTATGTTCTGTCCATCACATTGCTTAGTTCCACTATACAGAGGCCCTGGTTCTTGTTACCCCTCTCAGTGACTTGCACAAAGTATCATTCATTTAAAAAAACCAACCCAACAGTCTGCTCTGGAGACAAATGGACCTTCTTTGCTCTCTGGAAATAACAAAGGGTATTTAGTGGTCAGTGGTGGCAGATGTTTAGATGTATTATAGTGGTGAAAGATATATTGTGAGTCGCACTTCAAATGACCGGATCTTCACCATGAGATGAATGACTGTTTCTTCCATAAAGATTTTTATCTGGATGGTATTATTTCATGGAAGAGCTTCATTTAAATCATGGGTATATAATGGAATCTTCTGCAACAGTTATATTGAAAGGAAAATGGTGTTGAAGATTTTTATCAATCTTGTACCAAAATCCTTGGTTCTGTAAGTTTTGGAGAGCTGAGTAGAGCTCTAGCCTGTGCTTGAGAAGACTTTAGAAACACAGGAAGTATTCAGAATAAATAAATAGTACCTGCTTCCCTTCCTCTTACAACACTGTATTTTCCTTTTACTTCGGTGAGGTTTGTGCCTGAGCTTCAGTCTGTTGTTGCATTGTAATCCCCATTTATAGAAATACAAATAAGGATGGGAAAGCTTTGTAAAAAAGCTTTAGTGCAATGTTTAGCAAGTATAGAAGGCAGAAGTGTGGCAGACCCTCCATTTATAAAATACATGTATAAAACACTTCCAGGTAGCAGGGGTTATTTTTGTGACAGTAAAATTAACACTTTGCCATCATTTTTAGGGCAATACTAACTTCATTTTTATAAACTGATCAGTACCAGTGAAAGGAAGGGTATATAAAAGTATAATTCTTTTGAAAGCTGCACAGTGGGGTTTTTCTTGTACCATGCTTAATGTTGTACATGATGGACTTGTGATTTCCCAGTTTTCTGTTTAAGATAATCCCTGCCCTGCAGCGCAACAGTTTGAGTTGGCATCATGGCCTAATCAGGTTTTGAACAGTTGTCTTACGTCTGTAAGGTCTTTAGGTATGAAAATCTGTTCCTATAACTTGGTATTTGCTTTCTGCAACTGGCTAGGAAGACCCAGGTGATTGACTTCAGGTTGAACAATTGTTTAGTGAGTTTGCTAATTAGAGACTGTTGAAGATTTACATTGACCAAGTTGACCATATGTGGGAATTGGGTTAAAAGCTTAGTGCCTTAGTGAATATTGTTAAGAGCATCCCCTTTTTCCAAGTAAAGAGGAGGTTTAAGATAGTGGCTGTGACCTCTGGAAAGTCTGGCTTCAGTAATACTTGAGGAGCATTTATTTTTCTCAGAACTTTTTACACAGTTGCTAGAAAACCAGTTTTCATCCGCTGCTCAGTCTTCTGTGTTTCTTATCAACAGCCTTGAAAACACTTTAAGATAAACTGTCTTGCTTCTGTAAGGCATTACTCAGTGTAGTGAAATTAAATCACATTTCTATCCTGTAGCTGAACTAATACAGGTTAAAATTACATAATGAACACTAGAAAGTGTTCACCTAAGCTTTGGAAGATCAGTGAGGGAATTGCATTAATCCATTTGAAATGGGGGATGGAGAAGCAGGGCTGTAGAGTGATATTACTGTGCTTTCTAGAAGCAAGGCTCAGGAAAGGGAGGTGTAAATTTTGTGAATATGCTTTTGAGAGTAAAGTATTACATGTGATGTGATTATCGAGGTGAGTTTGCTGATCATCAGTGCTTGTCCTTGAGAGCATCCAGAGACTCAGCAGGCCCTGTGAGATGCAGTAAGAACTGAATTTCAATTTGCTGATGAGGTTGATGATAGAAAAAACAACCCCAAAACAAACCAAAACCTTTATCTGCATGTAGACATCAGATTTTAAACAGTCTCAAATATTTGTTCTGCTTTTAGGACTTGGATTTTGGGGGTGATTTTGGATTTTTTTTTTGGTCTTTCTGTTTTAATTCAAAATCCCACAACCTATTTTAAATAAAGTTAGTCAAAGAGTAAAAATTTTCACAAAGATCTCTTCCACATGTTTTATTGTTGCTTCTTACAGAATGGGTACAGATGGCACCAGCTTTATTTTCTAAATTCATCCCAAATATTCTACCACCTGCTGTGGAATCTGAACTTCAGGAATATGCTGCTCAAGATCAGAAACTTCAAAGAGAGCTTATGCAGAACGGATTTGCTAGGTAATAATTATTAGACTTCAGTAGTAATTGTGCTGGACAGTGCTGAAATGTTTAAAATGAATACACCTAAAATTATGAAGATATAATTTAAGAGTTAATAAAGAACCTTTGCAATTCAGTATCTGAAATAAGGTCGTATTTTCCACGTGTATGAGCACTACTAACCCTGCAGATGGTACCAAAAAGTAGATGAAAAATATTTTCACAAAACAGACTGCTTGCAGTTCATGCTTCCCTGTATTTTGATTGTGCTTCTCACACATGATCATGTTCCTCTTTAGCCTCTACTTTGGCCATTTATTTTCTGAAATCTGACTTTTTTATGTGATGTTTTTGAAAACAGTTGATGACTTCTATTCCAGTTTCAGAGCTGTTTATACAGTTAAGCTGTCTATTTTCAATAGGCATTTCTCTTCTGAGTATTGGAATGGTGGGGGAGAACAGCAAAAAATGTTCCTAACTGATACTGTTTGCTCTGTTGCTCTCTGCTCTTCTATTTAACTGCCTAGACAGAAGCACAGCACTTTCACCACAGCATTTGCTGTAGTCTGACAAACCCAGACTGGGCTGGGGAGGCTATTGTGCTCTGTTCCCAAGGGGTTTGCTTCCACATGGATAGAATACATCTTAATCTTCCCTATTACCTGAAAAATCTGGTCCTGGTCTCTGACACCCACTAAATGTGTGCTTGGCATTAGATGTACTCCTGGATTTCATACTCTCATATAGCTTTTCTCAAAGGTAATCTCTTTCTTCAAAGATTGGTGAGTTACTAAGCTTCAAAACTCTACTGCTGACCCAAATGCAAATGATATTGCAGGCTCACTCCTTTTCAGGCTTTCTGTTGAGGAAAAGAACTTTTTGAAAAATATGCATGAGTTAAGACACTAAAACCAAAACCATAAGAGCTTGGCCTGAAACAAGAAGCAAGTTTGGCATAAGAAATACAAGTCTCAGAAGGTTTGAAACTGAGTAGGCGTATAATGCTGACAAAAGAATATGATGCACAGAGCAAAACAAAACCAGAACACTGGCTTTGTCTTGTTTTGTGTTATTGGTTCTGCAGATGGCTTGTAATCATTCTGTTTTAAACTACATTTCACCAGTTTCACGCTTCATGGAGTTAAAAATGAGGTTTTAATTAGTAATAGTCTATATCTGTAATCGGTTTTAAAAACTTATTTTCAGGTACCTAGGAAAAAATGACAGGCTTTGTCAGCTTGGTGGGGAAGTTCTTTGACTGGTACTGTGAAGATGATGTATCAAAGGAAGCATGTAGGAAGGATGCTGAATATTGTAAAGGCTAGGTGCCTCTGTGGTGCTCTATTGCCAGTGACTTGGTAGGTTCCTCAGAATATGTTTTAGCAACTCCTGTTTTATGCAGAAAAGTAATTCTCCAGCAGTGGAACTAATGCAGTCCCATAGGAAACCCATAGGGAGGTTGGTCACTGGAACAGGGTCCCCAGGGAAGTGGTTGTGGCACCAAGCCTGTCAGATCCAGGAGCACCTGGACATTGCACTCAGTCATGTGGTTTAGTTGTAGGGATTCCTACAAGGAGCTGGGAGTTTAACTCTGTGATCCTTATGGGTCCCTTCCAACTCAAGAATATGAAAATATAAATTTCTATCCTGTGTCTCCTATGTGACAGGTAAGGACAAAGACGAGCTTAGGGCTGGAGGACTGTCATACAGGTAGAACTTAGTAAAGGTTTCTGTGTCATATCTCGTTTGCAGGATCCAGTTTCTAAGAGTTCCTCTTCCTTCTGGCTTTCTGCAGTGTGTGGTCTGGGTAGTGGCTGTGCAGAGTGTTTTGGTGTGCCTTGTAAGTTTAGACAAGTGGCTTGCCCTACCCTTGTTTTTGTGGAACTGCTGTTCATATGTAGCTTGCTTTCAATTTGTTACATAAAAAATGAAAACTAGAACTTTACAGTGGAGTAACTGATTGACAGCACTTAGTCTCTGATGAATGTGTTTTGCACAATATATTTTTAGATAGTTGTGCTGCCAGAGAGTCAGTGCAGTCTGGTAAACATGGAGGTTATATAAAGTGTTGGAGTCTGTCATCATTATAAAGGGTGCAGGCAAAAGAAAACTGAAGTACAGGTGATATAATTTGCTACATGGCATTTCACAGTGGTATTTGAAGTGCATTTTGCCTTTAAGTGTATTTCAAGGTGAAATATGCTTCTTCCTATGTTCAGGAGCAGAGGTGATACTTATTTGTAACTTCACATTGTTACTGTTTTGATGATATATTCCCACATATAGAAATGTATGTGCATAAAAGGGTTGTTTTTGTCTTTTATGAGGAGTGAACTAAGTCTGTTCTCTTCTGGGTTACCATGAAATGTCACCTGTACTCCCCTAATTGTGCCAAAAAACCAGTGATGTCTTTGCTGCTGCACTTCCTACGACAGTAACCATGAGTAACACAGCACAGAGCCGTCTTCAGCAGCATTAACGGCGTGTCAGGTTCTGGCTGCAGTAGTCAGCTTATCAACACTATAAATACTACTGCTGTGGAAAGTAGGAACACAAGCCAAGGTTCCTGGTGGTATTTCTCATGTGAAAGACCTTAATCAAGGCATACACAGCAGGACAATCACCTTGAGAATGGTTTCAAGGAAGAGCACTTCATATTATTAGAAACCCCCCTGATTTCTACCGATTTCCAGCACATAAATGTGAAATTATAACTACTGTGATGAAAATGTATTAAAGTCTCTCTTCCTTTAGCATTTTTGTCATCACAAGGAACTTGCAAAGCAGCAAGATTTTCCAGCTTTAAGAGTTTATGTGCACAAGAATAAAAGGGAAAAAAACCAAATATTTACCAAGTGGATGGGAATTTGACTTTGGGTTATCTGGAGCAATGAAGTCAACTGGTGTTTATTTAAATCTTCTGCTCAGAGAGAGTGCTGGCAGCTCAGACTTCTTAGACTCTGATTATTGACTTTTCAGGACTATACTTACCTTTTGTTTCTAAAGTCTGTGAGAGTTGATTTTGAGGAGGTATTTCACTGTTGATTTTCCTTTTCATTTTTAAAATTGAAAATACCTTTCTTTCCTTTCTTTCCTAGAGGTGACCAGTCACGTAAAAGAGCTGGAGAAGAGTTAACTTACAGTAAGTATGCATCTAACCCTGCCCAGTCCCTGATAGGCTGGGCATGCAGGTGCTGGTGGACTTCTGGGTTCTTGTGGGTGGTGAGGTGTCACAGGCTCTATCTCTTCTGTGTGTATGTAGCTGTCTGCTGATGTAACAGTTACCATTCGAAATAATAATAGTAATACAGTTTCTTAGCTCTAGAGCCTGGATAGCTGCTACAATCCCACAGCCAACCTTAAGGTCCCCAGTCTCCTGAGGGCAGGATACTGCCACTTCATTTAAGTACATAGCTGAGGTCTTGGGGAGAAAGAATGTAGTTTGTCTCAAGCCTGCCTGGTGAAGATACATATAATGGGCACTCAAATGATGAAACAGTCCTCTTCTGTTATCAGTCACCCCCTACTGATGTATTTCTGTTGGCAGAACAGAGGGTTTGGAAGGGTTGTACTTTTCTTACTCTTGCTGCATATTTTACTGTACTCCCTTAATTCTCCCCAGTATAGATTAGGCAGTGGGGTAAATAAGGGCAGTGATGGTATTTTCATTCTTTACTGGTGACTGTACTCCAAACAGACCTAATTCAAAAACTGTTAGGCAAAGGTCCCATCTCCTAAATCCTTGTGCACAAGAGAATCTGGGCTCATACATTCCATACATTCTAGGTACAAGGACCTGATTGTCATTGTGCCAGTTTTGGATGTGGTAGAATTAATTTCCTTTATAGTATGGGTCCCTGTCTTGGATTAGTGCTAGAAACAGTCTTATAGTACAGGGTTGTTCTAGTTATTACTGGGTAGTGCTCACACATAGTCAAGGACTTTTCTGTTCTTCACACCACCCTGCCAGTGAGTGAGTTTTCTCACTTTTACCTTCCCAATTCTCTTCACCCCCTATTTTGCTGAGGGGAGCGAGTGAGCAGGTGACTGTGATGCTTACTTGCTGGCTGGGGTTAAACCACCAGTCATTAAATGGCTTTGGGGACTGGAGAATAGTATTTGTACTGGTGCTGTTCTTCATTTTATTGCAGTATTTCCACCAAGTTTCCTCCTATGCTTTCAGCTGAGTATGTTTTCTTTTTTTCCTAACATAAAACGTTGCACAATTTTATTATGAACTTCTATTACAATCTGAAATGGAAAAAAAAGGATGTTAACATGGATCAGCTTCAGTTTACACTGTTTTGCAGACAGTGCTGGGGTTGGGGTGGTTTGGGGCAAAGGACATAAGGTAGAAGCTTAATATGGGATGACTTCTTGAACTTTTTATATCATTTCAGATGGCTCATCAGCTTGTGCAAGCTCCAGGGGGTACAGATAGTGAATATACTGGATCAGCTTCTATTCCTAGCCAGAAGAGACACTGGAGGAGTACAGGGGGTATCCGGAGCCTCCTTTGGCAACTGCTGACACTCAAGCTCTGACACGAACTATGCTTCAGAGAAGAGTTTTGGACTTCCTTCTTTATATAATAAAATGTCAGTTGCTGCTACAATTGGGATGACTTTGAAAGACATGATTCCTCAGTCTAGCCTCTCAACGAGTTCATGTTCTGAGATTTTTGTGAGGAATGCACCTTGAAAAACAATCTTTTCAAAGTGGAGAAGAGCAGCCGAAATCAGCAGCTTCCAAAAGCATTAGAATGGAAGAATCCTTTTTGCACTCTTTTCTTAATATTAAGGACATTCTTAAAACTAGTTAACACGTCAGTGTATTAGTTTTTAAACTTCAAGGTATTTTCTGGAGCTTTTACTTAATAAGAATAAAGTTTCATTATTTTGCAGTATTTGTTCATTAGTTTAAAAAAAGGTGTCACCTTTTAAGAGTTGGTCCCACATAAATGCATCTTCGGTCAGGGAGTTTTAAATTCCAGATTTTTCTTTTCTTTTTTTTGTTTTTCCTAAATCTTTTTTTGTTTGTTTGTTTTGTTATAGGTATTTTGAAATCTGCTTTCCTATGTGTTTGTACTCTGTGCCTTCAGCTTGTGCACTTTGCAACTTTACAGACCATATTTTGTTACTGCAAAATGTGTTCTTGAGGAGAAACTTGATGTGAACGAACATGCTGCAAAGTCGCACTTTTCTCTTGCATTAATGGGAGGTGAATTTAAGGAGAAAGAAAGAAAAGTTGAACCTGTCACCATTGCTGGGAAGTTTTTCCCCTCTTATTTTTCATACATATTAGTGTTTAATGCTGGGACCAACTCTTGTAGAATCCCTTTCATTGACTTTTCGCTGGCTTCCATAATTGCAATAGTTTGAGATGTGAATTCCAGATTGATTGAAATACTGAAGTGTGTTTAATGCTGTGCTGTGTAGAAACATCTTGGGCAAAATTCTCCAGTCCAGTAGGTCTGCAGAGTGCATCTCCATCAGCACAAACCAGCTTTGCACCTGACTGGTATGAGAACAATGGTACCCGTCCAAGAAGACCTTGTGGCTCCTGAGCCATTTTTCCTCTTTCAGGGATCCTATGGAGGTGGGATAGTGGATGTAATCAGTATCAGGGAGTTGAGGAGTGATGCAATGCACACATGAGTACCCATTGGCCTCCCACTACCAATCTTGTGTGAAGTCAGATGTAGATCCAGCTGAGCCCAGTTCCAGGAGATCAGGACCTACGGTCTGAATCTGACACAATGATTGTGTCATGGCTTTTAATGAGTAGTATGGCTAATGCAGCTCTCCTGCGAGGGGAGAAACATACTTGAAAAAGCAGTTTGACTACAGGTTGGCTTTTGGTTTTTTATTACAGTGGATTTAGTTTTTGTCACCTTTAGTTATGAAGAGAAATGAGTTGGTAATATAAAATTTTTCTCAAGTGAAACACAAGTGTGTTCAGTTTTTGTCTTGCACAACTCTGATCTGCCTGTTAAAAAAAAACCCAAAATACAATAAACTATACAGCCCCTTTATGCTTTCATGAGTTCGTGACAAAATGCAGGAAAAAGTTAAAAAATAGATGAAGCAGGAACAAAGTTTCCTTTTCTTTTGTAGCCAGGCTTCATGTTAAAAGAATTTAATACCAGTTTCACATCAGCCACTTTGCTGATGCTGTTACCTTGGGGGCAGAGAGGGAGGAAGAATAACACTGCTGTGATAAACAGATTCAAATCTGATTTACCTGTGTATTTCATTGCCTATTTGCAAAGCCTATTTTATTTTGAGGAAGTTTTTCAACAAAAAAAAATATTTTTACAAATTAAAAGATGAATGCTTCAATATTTTGTTTTCAGTGTAGAACAATGCCAGCAGTTTATTCTCATCCCCAACAGTAGAAAACCAAACCCCTCTGGGTAGGGATTTTCAGGTGTTGATAGTCTTTGCTTCAACTTTGCTACCAGCCACTTCAGTTGAAGCAGAATTGGACAAAAAACCAAGGAGATCTAAAATTTCAGTGAAGAAGGCAGTGGAAAAGTTAGTGAAGGCTAATAGGGAACAAAAATAGCTTCCAGATTTTCATCAGTTTGGGTTTTGAGCAAAAATAAAACCTCTGATAGCGTCTTTAGCTTTAAAAACCACTGTTTGCTGGAACGACGATATTCTTGCATTAAGAATAGATACATTAACCTAATTTGGTTAAAATTTGTTTACAACTTCCTTACTGTTCTAGTTCTAATAAAGTAGTCAAGCTCTGTTGTCTCTGTCAAGTGATCACAGGTTTTTTCATGTTGTTTTTTTCTGGTTGAAGTTGGTAACTCACGTTTAGTCCTTCATGTTTGAAGCAAGACTTCAACGTGCATTTCACATTGTGTTGTGTTTGGGACACAAACTTTCCAGCTGGATAATTTCACCCAAAGGTACAACGTTCCTCTCTGTGGGTTCACTTCCCATGCACTGGGTGGTGCTTGGATGCTTCTTGGTCCTGTGTAGCATTCTCACTTGGCCACCATACCCAGGAAACCTGTTTGTTAAGCACTGTATTATGTTGTAAATCTGGCATTAAAATTCCTGTATGTTTTGGCATTATTAACATAATGCTGAAATATTGTTTATCTGTCAGAGCTGTTATTGTTGTGAGCATGAAACAGAATACAGCATACTATACTAAATTATTTGTTTCTCTGTAAACTTGCATTTTACTTACAGTAAAACTAACTTGGCCAAGAATTACCAACAGCATGATCTGAACTGCAGTATTTAATTTAACCAAATAACTTGTGGTAAATCCATTGCATCTGTAGCTCACTCTGTTAAGATTAAGCATAAACTTGGTTATACAATGGGTGTTCTCTTTATGTTGCACTGGTTCTTTAGCCAAACTTGCTGCATTAAAATATTTTTTGGATTAATTTCATTTCTTGATTTGGGGAAGTGGAAGTATTTAAATTCATCCTGATGACTAGTGTACTAATTGTCAAGATGATCTCTGATAGAAATGACAGATGGGAGGGGTAGGTCTAACTAGGTAAGTACTCAACCATTCTACAGTTGGATCTCACTGCTGCCTTTCTGCAGTTGCTGAGGAAATATTTGTGGATGAATATTTTGAAGGGGAAATTTTTGTCTCCTGGTGTTTGATAGCAGTGTAATCAGCTAAGTTCATCCCTTCTAGTTTTTCCCTAATATGATTGCTTACTTTCTACAGGCTTTAAAACAAAACCCAACCACAAAGGCCACATTCTAAGTGACTGAAAAATGCTTTCCATGTATGCTATGACAGCCTAATGAAAGCACTGTTCTGTAGAACTAGAGAGTAAAACCCAACTGCTTGAATGTGACTCTTCAGTCCAGCTCTGGCAGAGAGGAAACAAAGATGTTTTGATGACATGCACCAGATCCCCAGAGGGCACTTAGCTTCCAGTGTGCCAGTTACAGTACCTTTAGGGTCAGTAAAGTTCCTAAGTACAGTGAAGAGAACTTTAGGGAGAAACTATCACTGCTTGGTTGCTCTGCTGGGATGGTGTCATAACCTGGGGATAGTCACTGTGCTGACCTCACTCTTAGCTAAAGATTCCTTTCTTTGAGAGATGTTATATACTGACCACTCATTTAATTCTTGACCAGAGTGGAAGGTTGCTTTTTGCTGCTGCATACTGGAAATAAGTGTGTTAATGGTAGCACATGCTATCATCTCAGCCCGTAACCATCAGGACTTCTGTGAAAAGAAGTGGAGATCTTGTTCCTATTCAATCTACTAGTCTGATCTTTCCTTCCAGAGGCTTCTTGGGAAATACTCTCTGGCTGGCAGAGGACATGGATCTTTCCTCCAAGGAAAAGTACTGTGGGTCATCTGTCTCTTCACTTTTTGCCTGCTGGTTGGAGAGGTGACTTGGTGCACGACTGTCACTCATACTGAGGGTGCTGTCCTTATAGCACTGAAACAAAACAAGGATCTTTTTGGTAGGCTTACAAACTTCTGGTATTGATATTCATGGAAGGTGTGAGCCAGGAGTGGGCTTACTCTGACAGGGGCCATTCTAGAAATTACAGGTCTGAGGAAGTTACTTTGTTTCAGAGGATTACTTACTATAGCTTGGTGTGATACTGGTGCAACAAGGTATTTTTACACCTGTAGCCCTTCTTAAGAGGAGAAGGTCTGAGAACAAATTTGATCTCCATCAGCAGTGAAATACACTGGCTTTGAGTGGGGAGTGGGATCGCGTGCGAGGGGAAGCCTTGTCTTCTGTTAGGAGATGTGGAGGATGGGTGTTACTGCATTAACTAAACAAGACTAACTTGGTGATTGGCCTCAGCAGAAAACTCCCTGACAGAGAGCTTTGTGCTTTGCTAGAGGGGCTGGAAGGATTAAACCTGTATATCTTGACTTAACTTGAACAGCAGGTTTAAGGGGATTCCAAAATTTCACAGGCAATGAGTACTCAAAAATCCCTTTGGGCTGTCTCCCTCTGTCCCTGGGATGCTCCAGATGTGCTTTGGTTGATGTTCCTCTTTCTGAGCTGCTACTAACTGATCTAATTTAGCACAGAACAGGAAAGTTGCCTCCCCTAATGATGACAACAGGATGAATTTAGTCATAGTGCTTCTTGTCTCTAGTATTGGTTTTCAGCTAGTTCCTTAGAAAAACTATTGCCATTTCCAAGATTACATTGGTCATCAAAGGTTTCTGTTAGCAGGCAGAAGCAGCAGTTGCAATCCATTAACAAATTGAACAACTTTGTAGGGAGAACAGCTCATAAATGAGTATCTTGGGCTGGTTGGTAGATGTTATTTAGCATGTGGATGGGATGCACTGCCAGGAGAAGAGCACCCAGGAAGAGTGTAGGAGAGATGGAGGTCTGGAAGCACAGCCCAGATGCTGGTGCATCTGCTCAGGTTCATGCTGCTGTGCCATACAAGTGGGGAGAGACTGTGAAGCGAGTTGCAGAGGGACAGCTGCTAATTCCCATCTTCACTGTATCCTGGTCCTGTGGCAGGAACAGTGGAGCGGTGACCTGTGCCTCAGATTTGAAACGGCACAAAATCTTAACATCACCTATTAAGGGGCCTGACTTAAGCTCCCTGTATGGTCAGTGTGAAGTGAATGATCCCTGCAGCAGGTACCACACAGCACTAAGGGGGTTCCCTTTGAGATTTCCATCTCTGGCATAGCCCTGGCCTGCTGGTGCTCAAGCCCCCCTCATCAGAGGGGCTGGAAGCAGAACCTGTGCAGGAGCAGAAGGACACAGTCCTGTTTGGTTCTTTCTCTTAATGACCTCTGTATTAAATCTTTGCTGAGCAGGCACCTGCTGCTCCCAGTTGCTTGTACAGCCCGAGTTACTCAGGGTATGTGCTCTGGATGTTTCAGTCTGTTGTGCTGAATGTTAGGCAGGATTTCACATAGAACCATTTCCCTTAAAATGCAGAGATCCATCATCCCTGGTGATTATCTACTTGTAATCTAAATAATCACATTATCCTGTTTGTTCCCTCAGAAAGCATATTCAAGTGATAATAAGCTTTCCAGTTGTGGCTCCAGTCTTCTACTTCAGCAAACATAGTAGTTATGGGTACAGATACACAGGGGAGGGAGTCTGGAGTAAAATTAAATTCTCCATGCACACTTATGTTTCCTGTTTCCTTCCAGGCATGTGTTGTGAACTGAAAAACTGCACACAATGGGTGTAAATCCTTCACCTCCTTCATGTTTTGGGATAACAATGATTTGATCTTTCTGATTGTTCCCTGTGATGAGTTTGCCTTTTCTTAATAACCAGCATATATCAAGCAAACACTTCTTAGAGCTCTCTGTTATAATCCCAGGATGTCATTTGTGGGAAGTGAAATCAGGATTGTCTTTTCCCAATGCATCATTTTTATCAATCAATATAAACCTGGAGAATCTGGATCCCTCATCCCCTTTTTAGTGAAATGAAGTCCTGTAGCTCTTTCTAGTCAATCTTCTCAGCTTCCCTGGGTGATAGTCTGTGAACTTCGCATTTCAGTGCTCATGAACACAGCAACTGGTGTGACTGCAGAGGTGTGGCACGCTGCTGGTGACCTCTCTCTGTTGAAAGAGCCATTAGTTCCTGCTCTGTAGTTTTCCAGAGGCAGTTTCTTCACATGGAAAAGCTTCTCATTATCTTGTGGTAGCTTTGTAAAGACCTTTTGGTAAGAGAGGTTACCCAATGCCCTGAGTAAATCTGTATCCAATGGCCTTGCTTGCTGCACACTTATGGAGCGATCTGTCCCGTGGTAACTCATTTGTTGTGGTGTGAAGCTGTGTGTCTGTGCTGTAAACTGCTGAAACACACCCTCGTCTTTTATAGCTCACTGTTTTAGCACGTAGGTGTTGCTGGACAGACTCAAGCGTCCAGACTGACATCCCTGATGACAAGAGTTCTTGTGGGAATTTTTGATGTCACATTCTGATCGTGCTGATGAATTGGGAATTATCAAGATGATTTCCTTGGGTAAAAGGAAACAAGGAAGTCTGTTAGCATGAGAATATTAGATTCATTTATTTACCAAAATGTTTCTACAACTCTCTTAGCTGCAGGTTCTCTGAGCTCAGGCTAACTGGTCATCAGTCATTTCATGATTTGCTGATATAGGATAAGAAAGCGAGGTTATCATTTACCAGCTTGTGTCTGCTTTCCAGCACAGCTACTCATCATCTTCATCTCAAGAACCTGCTTGCATCTGAAGCACCTGCATCTGAAGATGCAAGCTGAGCAAACGAGACCGAGCAGTTCAGATCAGCAGCAATTCAGCTGAGTCGTTGCCACGGAACCGTCTCTCTCATCTACAGGGCATCTAATAACTCATTGAAGTTGCCTGTCCTCACACTGGTTCTTTCTCTTGTGATGTTAAACCACAGTCAGAGATCTGCAAATTTCAGGAATCACCTTTGAGGTGGTTTACTTACCAAAGCTGCTGTGCCCTCCTGAAGCAGGTCATCACTGGGCTCTTCTGTGTGAGACCAAAACTGTGGCTTTTTGGTTCCAAAGCTCGTGTGAGATTGGCACGGCTGTGCCGAGGGTCTCAGCTCAGCTGGGGGCACAGTGGGGCTGTGGGCCATGTGCATTGCTGTAAAGTTTTCAATTGAAGATGTAATGACTGTGGCCCATGGCTAACCTTTGGGGTGTGTACCTGGTCTGCCTGGTTAACAGGGGACAAAAGATTGTCCTTTGTCCTGGATTTACTTACGTGAGCCCTACACTAGGTGCTGAGGCAAGCAGGATTCCCCAGCGCTTGTGTAGGTAGTGATGGTGGGAGAACTGCTACCCACTGTGCCTGGAGCTCTGTATTGGACTGGGGGAATGGTATTGTTTGTCCCAACAAATGGTGCTTGGGTTGCTACTTAGCAATTCCCAGGGCAGAACAGACTTCCACTCTGCAATTGATTTAGCTGCTTTCCAGCTAGCCTTTAGCTGTATTTAAAGTATTTCAAGAGCTTTATTGATTTTTTTAAAGCATCCTGGAAAATAATGCATGTGAAGTTAGTTCCCACTGGAGCTAATTTAACTTTCTCTTGGTCTGTATCCTCAGAGTGATTTAGTTCAAGTTCTGTTTAATCTGTTAAATTTCTCTTGTGTTGAATACAAACAAATGCTTGGGCTATTATTAAATTGTTGTCTTTATTTTTTCTGTGGGCTACATGTGCACAGAAAAAACCCCACCAACGTATCTGGCTGCTTTTAATTGAGCCATTTTGACTGTGGTTTCATATCAGGCAAGGCTAATAAACTGAATTTAAAGCAAAAGAGTGGTATTTGTACAGATGAAATCATTCTTAGGTCAATAAATTTCAGAAAATGACTGGCTCAGACCTAGAATCTAAGCTTTGAGAATTTTTAGAGTTGTGAAGAGCTAATGAAAAACCTCCCAGGTCGAGTTGAAAATGACAACTCAAGAGTGAAGGAAGGGAGAACTTTGTCCCTGGGAAGTGCTTGTCTTTGATCACATATTAAGGTTGTGCAAGACTCGTGTGTGTCTCTGTAGCACAATTTCAGCATCTTTTAGCTTCTCCAATGGATCCCCTTAATTGTATCTGAAACTTGCAGTTTTCCACGTGGTTGTCAAATACTGTCTCTGTTTTGGCTGTGCTGTGTCTGCTGCCTTGGAGATGTCAGCATCAAACCCCATCTTCCAGCCCTAGGGCACAGTCTTTGGGTTACCCTCTGCATCTCTACAAGCAGATACTGTGAGGAGAAAGGACGGTGCAGGACACAACTACTCGGTTAAGGTAAGATGGCAAAAGCAGCGATGTGATCTCTTTGTCCCTTTCTAAGGAGAAATAATGTGACCTGAACTCCCCTGGGTTCAGTAATCCTGCCTGTTTTAGCCACTGCAACTTGCCCAAACATGCTCTGAAGAGCCTTTACCATGTGTTAAGGCTGTCTGGAGCTTCTCCCTCTGAGATACTGTCCTCAAGTGCTGCTCAGGAGCAGGCTGTTTGTCATAAGCGACGTCCTCCCGCAGCTGGCTGAGGCTGCAGTTGTCAGAGCAGCTCTGCTCGCTCTCTCCTGTGTGGATGACGTACTGGTAATCAATTTGTGATGTCGTGTTTTAATTCTGCTGAATGGTTGTTGTGCAGAAAAGATGAAAATATTGGCAGCTTGATGTTTCAAAACAGAAACCTTGGGTACTTCCAGTGTCAACATAATCGCTGTTTTGGGAATGGGGGAATTAATTTAAATATACTTCAGTGTTCTACTAGCAAGTCTAGTCTGTTATTCTGTAGGTGTTGCTACGCTGTCAATCAAGTTCTCCTGATTGCTAGGCTTCTACAATGTCTGATTATCTTCTGCTGTCACTTATCTTTATAGTCTACCTCAGGATGTATGAAGGCTGATGTCATTTACAGAAGTGCTCTCTCTGGTTTTATTCTCAAACCATCCAAACCTATCACTTCTGCCTTCCACTCTGAGTCAGAACCATCACAAAAGCTTATTCCTGTTTGGTGGAAAATTCCTGGAAGCTGAAGAAATGAAAACCACCCAACTTACATTCAGTAATCTGCCTGATTACTGAAAGCTACCAAGAATGGTTCCTTGGGGATGGCTGTGTGATTGAAGGTGGCTTCCTCACCCTCAGGCAAGGCTGGTTATTACTTCAGTATCCCAGAGGTTTGTTCCACCTCAGAGTAACGTTTTCTTTAATAAGGAAATATACTTTTAAGTTTCTTTAAATCACAGAGCTGTGAGCAAGGCACACACCACCAAATGAAGCGGCGGCTGTAGGGAAAACAGCAAAATAAGGTGCACAGAAAAGTCTGGTGAAGGATGCTGATGTTACAAAGAGGGATCGAAGTCCTGTCCCTGATGAACCTCCCCTGCAGAATACCAAGGGCTGCAGTTTAGACCTGAGGAGTTTGTGCAGCAAAGTGCTCGGAGCGCGGCTGCATCCACTCTTGCACAAGGAAGGAAATGGCATTTGTCCGTTCCCTAAATTTATGCACAAACCAAAGAGGGATGTTGTGTCAAACTGTGGCCTAAGTGAAGGATCCAGACACACAGAACCTGGTTAGACAGCACATTGGGCAAGTCTTCTGGAGTCTTTGACCTTGGAGACTTCATGGCAAAAACATTTCCTTTACCAGGACGTGGTGAAGGAGATGAGGTTCATCCTGCTTGCAGTGTTTTCTGGGAGGTGGAGGGGTGGAAAAGCTGGCCTGAAGCAAGGGATTCTANCTGCAGTTTAGACCTGAGGAGTTTATGCAGCGATGTGCTCAGAGCGTGGCTGCATCCACTCTTGCACAAGGAAGGAAATGGCATTTGTCCGTTCCCTACATTTATGCACAAACCAAAGAGGGATGTTGTGTCAAACTGTGGCCTAAGTGAAGGATCCAGGCATACAGAACCTGGTTAGACAGCACATTGGGCAAGAGTCTTGTGAGGTCTTTGACCTTGGAGACTTCATGGCAAAAACATTTCCTTTACCAGGACGTAGTGAAGGAAATGAGGTTCATCCTGCTTACAGTGTTTCCTGGAGGTGGAGGGGTGGAAAAGCTTGCCTGAAGCAAGGGACTGTGCTCACAGCCCTGAGGGGTGGCACTACTGAAAGGGTAAAGAAAATGTGTTGTGTAGCATTACAAGCAGTCAGTCTACCAGACCTGCCAAACACAGCATGTTGGACTGCTAGGTCCTCTTTGGATGTTCCTTCTTCCCCCAACAGCAAATGGGGTGTTGCCGAGCCCCGCGTGGGATAAACACCCAATGTGTTTTGGGCAGAAGAGGCAAACTTGATCAAACCCTGCCAGGCTTCTAGGTACAGGGCTAGGTCACCCTACTGGGTAGCAGAGCTATCTGGCCTCTGCTTAAATACAGGGGAACCTGTGGGTTTGAGTGGTGATGTCACAGCACAGCATGTTGTTAAAGGTCATCTGATCTAACGTAGGGAAGTGTTGACTGACCTGAACTTGTACAACAGATTGCTGGGGGAGCAAGGCCTCCTGGCACGCCTGTTAGCAGTGACAGGGTGCTGCTGAGATCTATAAAGTAGAACTTTCTACCTCACAGGGACAGAGCCTTGTTTGGGACAGAGCTCAGATTTAATTTAGGGGTCGGTGTACTGCCTTGCTTTGCTGACAACTCTGCTTTTGAAGAAGGGCAGAAGGACTGGTAAAGGGCATGTTTTGCTTGGTGTCCTTGGAGAAGAGCTGAAGGACTGATGAAGTGGGGGGTTGGATTCAATGGTCTCTCGAGGTCCCTTCCAACCCCTACAATTCTGTGATTCTGTGATAAAGAGGAAACATCCTGCCCCAGGAGGTGCCAGAGCTGGGTGATGGCCAGAGAGGAATGAAGGCAACAAAAATGGGCAGGAACTAGGGGAAAGGTAAAGGTGGCAGTGGGAGTTTGCAACCTCCCACCTAGTTAAAGGACTATGCAAATGACCCCTCCACAACTTTAAGGAGCATTCCTGCTAATTGGAATATGCTTGACTAATAGTAGTTGATGCGGTAATTACTAACCAATTAGTGTGAATCTAGGTGGGCTTTTCTAATCCTGTAACAAGATCAGCAGGTTGTCCATGCTGTGTGTAGGGTGCTGGCTTTGTGGAGTTACCACCTAGCACCCATCTTTGTGGAGAGAAGGAGTAAATCCAATACCTCTGTGCTGGGTGTGGATCAGCGTGATGCACACCGGGTAAGAACCCCACTTTTGGGACAACCCAACCTCCCCAAGCCAGTGTCTAGCCTTAAAACAAAAATCCCACTCATGTGCCACGTGGGAAGCTTCACTGCTCTCTTTCTAATGTGGAGAAGCTGTGAGTGCTGAGCATGTGGTGTGCCTGGTGCACCTTTGGAGAGGAAGGGTGGAGGAAAGTGGGAAACATCAGTCACGTTTCTGGTCATGATTCTATAGCAGGCAGCCAGAAAAGGGAATTGTGGTCACCTAACCTGACCCTGCCTGTCTGCTGTCAAGTTTCTGCATGAACATGTGCTTATAAAGCCTGAAGAAAGAGACCAATGCTGTTTGCAAGAGCTTTAATAGCATGAGCTTAATGGCACCTTTGTGAGTTTTAGTAAGACTTCTTACTATTGCCCTTACCATGGAAATGTCAGTCCCACAGTGGTGGTGTGCTGTCTGTGGGAACGGAGTTAGTGAGCTGGGATGGCTGGAGGGGGCCTTGATGTGTGGGAAGCCATGGGTTTTTTGTGTCTGGTTGTCCCAACCACCTCAAGAATCTAGATGCTCCTTGCAAACGTCCAGATGCAGTGGCTGCTTACATGCTGTGCTCTTGAGGTAGCCTTTGGGAGGACTATGAGGGTTCTTGTTACTAAGATTTTTCTGTAGTTCTCAGTGTTCTCAAGTAATTTTCTTCCTGGAATGTCCCTGAACCTGGGAGGTGATAGTATCTCCTGGGGCAAAATACATAGTCTTGGCTTTGTGGGTTCATGAAGGACTTCTGGGAACGGGGATCTGAATGTATATCTCCAGCATTTAAAGCGTGTTCCTTGAGGCATCTTTTTTCTCTGTAGATTTCCCCCTCCTGCATGCCCTCAGACCCTCCTTCCCACAGCCCAAGTACTCTGGCTGGTGTTGCAAGACTGTTCTTGAGCATGATCATCATCTCCCCCTTCCTCCCCCCCATCTCTTCAAGTACAGCGACAGATACCTAGAACAGATGAAGTTATAAATTAGACTGGTGTAACACCCTGACCCTCAGGAGGACATTGAACTCAAATCACAGCTTTGGCTCTGCAGTAAGAGGTCTTCTCATCACAGCCCACCATCTTTGGTTGCTGGTTGTCCCAGTGACAGCATCAAGATCAAAAGCTGTTCCTTACCTTCTGTACCAGAAAATGTAACCTTCTGTGGGAAAAGCCCCAATGACTTTTGATTAATAACTTTGAGGCTTTAGCATAGAGAGACTCTTTGTTCCAGTTGCAAGATCTTTTCCCTTGCTTAAAATCAGATTTCACTTGGTGTAATTCATTGAACTCACAGAGTACAATTATTCACTCACATCAGAATTAATGGTGATGTTAGTGTAATGCAATTTATGAAGAATTTCAAAAGCATTCTGCACTTAAATTAATGACAGACTTATAAGTTAAAAAATAATAATAATAATCTAGCTCTGCTTTTCCTCACACAAATTACTGGTCTGACAGTCCCTTGCACAAGTTCTCCACGAACCAACCCTTCTCGAATAAGGCTGAAAAGGTTGGGGTTGTTCAGCCTGGAGAAGAGAAGGCTCTGGGAACATCTTATAGTCCCTGAAGGGGCCCACAAGAAAGCTGGGAAGGGACCTTTTAGAAGGGCTTGGAGTGATGGGATGAGAGGAGATGGTTTTAAATTGGAAGGGGTTAGATTTAGATTGGATGTTAGGGAGAAATTCTTCCCTCTGAGGGGAAGAATTTTTTTCTTCCCATGTTCTGAACTGTGGTGTCTGCACAGGCTGTGGAGGTTTGAATATAGTTTTTGGAGAGAAATTACATCATGGTAAGAAGGGGGGAGAGGGAGGATGCCAGTGATTTGAGAGTCTTGTATGTCACTTCTTTCTGCACCTCAGCCATACCAGTCAATTTTGTGTCCACTTCAACTGCTAAAAAAAACATCTGAGTATGGAAATGCTGCTGGAAGCAGCGGAGCTCAGTGCCAGACACTTTTTTAGCCCTCTTCTGTCTAGTACTCCAGATGCTTTTCCACATAGTGAAGTATTTTAATAGGTGACTTTTAGTACTTTTAATCCTCTGTTCCTCACCCATGAAGAGGACATAATTGCTGTTCTCCATCTCAGGTTTGGGTATGTCACAGAGCAGCGTGCCTGTCTGTCTTCTCAGACAGTCCAGACCAGTGATGCTGTGCAGAGTACAAATGCAGGCTCGTCTTGCTTCGTTAAATAATTTGCAACCTTAGGAAGCCTTTGTTGGACTGCAATGTCCTCTCTGTCCTGCTCTCAGTCACATTGCCAGGTTTAGGCTGTGTGTTCCCTGATGCACTGCAGGGTTTTGGTGGAGATTGCATCTTCCAAGCCCAGCAGCGGGTTGAGTTGTGGCTGGTGCTGCTCGCTCTCTAGAAATGGTACTTTAAGTAATGGGGTATCTATTTACTTCAAAAGCACAGTTTGTAGAGCAGCTGGCTGTGTTTGATGCAGAGAGTTCATTTGCTGGAATTGCCTTTCCCAGCTCATATTTCCTCTGTGTGTCTGTTTCTCTGAGCTGGTAACCACTGCCAGATGAACAGACCCTGTTCTGACTGATGTCCCTCTCGCAGCTCCTGTGCTGCCCAGTTGGTTTGGCTGCTGCCAAGAGGTTTCGTACCCAGTCACCTGGCAGCAGGAGGAGGTGTTAAGCTGTAAAATCAGGTCCTTCCTCGCTCTGTCCAATGTGGGAAATTGAGGATCGGATGTGGTTTTCACCAGTGAAACTCCACAAAAGTACATGCAGTGTGTGGCCAGGGGTACCAGGGAGGCTGCTGGGCACAATGCCCACTCCAGGCCAGTTCACAAGAGGCCAAAACAGCCTCTTGTTCTGTAGCTGGAGATAGGCACTGTATGCTTATACCCCACCCCACACACACACTTTCTCACCAAGCATGAGGAATGTGGCTGCAGCACCAACACCCAGTGAAGGTGTTTTGGTTAGAGGTGTCATGTCAGTTGATGTTCAACCTCTGGTGGTTTGGCAGCCTTCCCAGGCCATGTGCCTCATCTGAGCACTTCTTGAGTATGGGTGGGGGGTTGAGGAGGTGGCAGTCTCCATAGCTCTGGTTTGGGTGGTGAAGCTGCTGAAGTTTTTCTATGGGATGTGCCCCTCTCCTTCCCATGAAGGAGACAAAACTGCAGCTTTGCACTGAGCTGTTGTGGCACTGAAACAAAAAGGTTGGGTAACCTTTGCATTTCTCCTCCCTGAGGACAGATCCAGCACCACCTGCCCTCATGTGTGTTCTTCTGCTGAAGACACCCAAAGTACATTCATCTTCTGAGACATGGACATCAACAGAAGCTGGTCATCACAGGCTGAACCAGCACAGTTATCCCAACAACATGTTTTCCTGAGGTTGTCCTAGACAATGAGTGGCTTCCCAAGGCAAAGCACAGGCAGACCCAGAACTGAACCCACCCAGGTACCCCAATGTCCTGCCTGCTACAGTCAGGGGCTCTTGCTGCCTGTGGGGTCTGCTCTTGTAACTGGCCTGCAGCTCACTGCAGGGTCCTGCCAGAACGAATCCCTTCATCAGACCTAAGTCACAGGGTTGCTGCAGTACCTCCAGATTAAACAAGATCTCTGAAGGCCAAATAAGCCTTTCACAAAGAGTTTCCTGAATCCTCTCATTGCTGGGTTTCTCATTGCCTGCAGTATAAAAGGAATAGCAGGCAGCAAGGCTTCCTCTCCTCACCACTCTTTGTTTCTCTTTTGTATTAACTCCCGGTGTGAAATTCCTGTTTACTCTCTTGTACTGCTTTTTGACCATTTCTAAGAGTATCTCTGTGTATATTAACACCTTTAAGCGGTGCCTTTTATTCACAGTCAACTCTGTAAGCCCACAACTGATGTTCAAAGTGATGATATTGGTGCTTCTTTTAGTTGTTTTTTTTCTTTTTGATCCTGAGGTGAGCTGGTTCAAGGAACTAAACAAACAAAGGAACATCCCAGCAAAACCAGACAAGTGAGTGGTTTTCTGCTGGGTGCTCACCCAGAACCAGAACCAGGTAGATACCAGGGCCTGTGCCAGAGAAAGTCCTCTTGGGAACACAAGTGCTGGAGTCAGCTTTAGAACTAAGACCCCCTTAACTACTAAAAACCCCACATTTTCAGGCTCTTGAGGGACTTGTTGGCTCTGAGCATTGCTACTTTCCTTAAGAGTCACGTAACAGCTGCTGAGGGAGACCGGTGACGATCCGTGCAGTGTGTAATTGGTGACTGCTTCTCAAGGCCTCTGTGCAGATACATCCTGTGCCAGGGTAAAATGATTCACGAGGGTAACAGCACAGTTTGCTCTCTGTGGTAGGTCATTATGGGTTGTGACTGAAAGGAAGTCTATATAAAGATTTGTTCTGCAGGCATCTTTTCACCACAGAAAAATTTATGGTTAATCCATTACAGCGCCATCAATTTGACGAGTTTCAATTCCCTTCTGTACAAAACTTTTCACATGTGTCTTGGTAAACACTTGGAGGAACTTCAAAACTGTCTAGTTGGATAACCAGAAAGCGAGCCCAGAAGTGCCCTTTTTGTTAGTGACTTGGTTTTGCTGAAGCCATTTCAATAATTATTACAAATATGCTTATTATTTTTAATTCATTTTACCGGCTCTCTGCTCACATTGCTTCCTTGTGGTGAAAAGATGATGCAGAATGACTTGCTGCAAAATCCTAGCCTCAAACTTAATGTTCTTGGCTGAAAGAAGGTGAGTAATAGAGCCTAGAGGCCTCACCTTTTCAATTGCATTCAGACATGCTTAACTGATTGACAGCTAGAGGATTGCCTGGCAGGAGACAGAAGCTATACTCGAGTTTTGTTTTGTGGAGCAGATTGGCTTTTTCCTCTAAATTCCTGAAATCAAAAGAAAAAAACAGTTATAAAGCACATTGCAATTTTATGATTAATAAATGCCCAACTCCATCTTGGATCTGTTCTTGTACAAACAGAGGCAGATGAGAGTCACTTGACAGATGTTTGTTTGATCAAAGGTGAGTTGAACACTGCAGTGAAAATCCAGCATGATTTCACCTGCTATTGAGCAGTGCCCAAGCACGTACCTGAAGTGACAGCTTAAATAAACATAGCGGGTAACCGAAGGCCATTAAGTTCTCGGTGATTCAGAAATGTGTTGCTCTGCTTTAGAGATTTTACAATGATTGGTCATTAGTAATTTCCAGGAACTGTCTTGGGAGCAAACATTGTTCCAGTCCAGTGTTCCTGGTTTTGTAGTGCTGACTACAAATTCTTCCTTTCTATTTTTGGCATTTATTTAGTATTAACAAACTTCCTGGTCCCATGCCTCTTACTAAAGGCATTCTTAAAAAGAGTGACATAAATTACTGTTGGCTTCCCATTGGCTATGAATTCACTTTTCATTAGGAATTTCCACAAAAGCAGTGCTTGCTTTAATCAGCTCTAGTCCCGTTGTTTGGAAAGGTTTGCAAGGTTGACTGGCTTTCTCAACTTGATCTGTGCTCACAGTAATGAGGCATCAGACTAATGAGACCATTGCCATTACAATTACCAGCTTATTAAATCCTAATTAGGGACCCAATTCTGCTAGGTGCTGAGCACTGGCTGTAAATAGCTGGATATTTTTGTGTGCCCATTTTTGATCACTAGTTGAAAGCAGTACTTGAAGAGTATTGAAACTCCCTGTTCACATATAAGGTCTGTTTCAGTGCTAATAGGGTAATTGACCCTAATGATGTTGGCTGGTGTATAATGGCCAGAGCTGCCTTTCCTTCCTCTGAGATGCCTAGTATCAATGTCATTGTTCAATGAGCTGTGATTCACATGGCAGAAGGCTGTGTGATGCTGAAGGACAATATTTCCTATATAATGTTCTGTGGCAGATTGTTTTCTGTGCATTCATGCACTAGTGAAAGGAGTTTGCAACTTTATTGTTCATCAGTGCCAATTAAGTGCAAACTCAACGTTAGCCAGACATGCTTCCTCCTGAATAAGCAACTCAATTTGGCTCTCCTGAGGCTGGAAATTTTTAAATGTGCACTGTCTCTTTTAGAATTTGATTTCCAGATGACCCCCCTGCTGCCTGCTTTCTGTTCTGGAGGTGTTATTAAGCCCAGCAGGTAGTGTTGATACAGTAGCAGGACACTTTCCAGGAGTGTATAAGGTACATCTTGCACGTCTGCTTGGGCTGGTTGTTTGGCTGCTGTTTCTGTCAGGGGAAGATTTCATAGACTGTTCTTGTTTTGTGTCTCGTGGAGATGAAGATTTTGGCTCACCTTAGCTGGTGTGTGGAGCATTGCTGTTCACAGCCACGTGTCTTTGCAGGACCTGAGAATGCTTTCAGCTCCGTCTGCCAGCAGCAGCTGCTCCCAGGTTTGGAGAGGTGACGCTGCCTGGGCTGTCTTCCCTTCTCACCCACCAACCCCTGAGCTTATGGAGAGAACTCTGGGGCAGCAGAGGGACTGAGTTTTGTACATCAGTCCCTCCACATACACGTATGTGAAGCAGATTCTTTCCATTGCAGAGCCGCTCTGCTGGCAAACGAGCAGCCAGGACTCCTTGTGTAGGTGTGCAGGTGTCACATTCTCCATGGATGCTAGTTAAAACTAACATTGCAGGAGCCTTGTTGAGCTGTGGTCTTCCTCATACCTTTGTTATTTTGGTTTTTTTGGTTTCTTTTTTGGTACTGTGCCATTCACTCTTACCTCCCAGCAGGTTTCTGCTTGGAACGTTGCATAGAGGTGACGCTGTTCCCAGTAATGCTGCGTGAGCGTATGGTGCCAGATGTCTTCATTGCAAACAGCCACGTAAAAGGAATCTTGTCTCATTTGAGCTACAGCTGACTTCTCCATTAGTGTCTTTTAATTTAGCTACCCTTAACTTTCAGTGCTCCCTCTTCTCAGAACGGGATCAGCTGCAGCGCTAAACTTCAGCTCAAACCCACAAATCCATTGCTCAGAAATGGAGATGGAGTGGTACTTATTTTTCAGGCTTAGTTGCAGTCATAAATTTATTTGCATTGCTATTGTGTTACAGATGAAAGCTAATTTCCTCAGTTTGATCTTGATATCTCTCACAGGGCTCTCTGTGGCTCTGACAAGTGGTCCTCAGTGCTGGAGGTGCCTGGAACAAATTCTCAGTTTTAGAGGGTTCTTGGCACCATATAACAGAACATCACATCACACACTTAGTATTATTCACTGGTTCTTTACTTGCCATGTTCATCAGAAGAATGATGTCTTTCCTTTGTTATGTGAGCAGTGAATTGAATGTGAAGTGTACCACCAAAATTGCTGCTACTTTCCCCCTCTGAATCCTTCCAGATTTAAAGATTGATCACAATTTCTCGCAGTCCACATCATTATCAGGACTTCTACTGCATCTGCCTGTGACCTTTAGAGACTGAGGACTCTTCCTGCTGCTTGTTTATCAGCCTTACCCTTTGCAGCTGGTCTTTCTGGATCTGAAGTCAGATATTTCACTTAGCAACCTTGTTAATGAGAAATAAGATCAAGAGTAAGTGAGCATTTTCCCTCCTGGAGTCAACAAATCGACCAAGACTCACACTAAGAAGCAGTAAAATGCTTCACTTCTGTTTCATGCCATCTGGGCAGTTTCCACACAGAACATGTCTGGAGTCTTACCAGACCTGGAGGAAACCACCTGGCTTCTAGTAAGGGAATATACTGCGAGGGGTCATTTGAACATTCATGTTTCAGATTTAAGCTAGTCCCTGAATTTGGCAGTAATGCAAAAGTATATAAAGCAGGTACAAAATCCTTATCTTAAAAGGCAGCCCCAAAAGTTTGTTTCTCAGCTCTTCATTAATGGAAAAGGTCTTGTCTGTTTAGTTTTCTTCTTCCTTCCTAATGTGAAATTGGAACAAAGCACTTGGGTGTTACCATGGTAATTGGGCTTTAAAGCATTATGAAATAGGTAGAGCCCTAAAATGCTGGTTAAAGGAGAGGTTTTGAGAAATAAATATTCCTGAGAAAATGTAACTTATTTTCTAAATTCTTTGAAAATAGGGATGTTTCTGGTGTGACGCCAACCCTGCTTTCTGATTTAATTTTGAAAATTGAGCAGGGACTTGATTCCATCCAAGTGAACTGTCACTGGCCCAACAGTCATGCTTTTTATAGAATAGCAATGCTTCTTTCCTTCCCCTCCCTGGTCATTCTTGGTTTCCTCCTATTTTGAATTAGCAAAGCTCTGATCTTACATCTGCAAGGCACTTGTGGAGAGACAGCAGGGGAAAAACTGGACTTCACATACTCAACCTTAGTCCAAGTGATCCTTGTATGCTTGGGTAATATCCTGTTCTTGTGTCTGCTTTGGGGCATCTCTTTTTGCTCTTAAAGTGGTCTTGGGCTTTGAAGAGAGCTGCTTAATATGAGAGAGACTGGCCCAAGAAGCAATAAATTCTGGGTTTGTTATTCATTTAAGAGTTTTAAAGAAATATCTAGAATTTTTCAAATACAACCCTGGGTTTAGAAATTAGACCCAGCAGAAATTATCTGTGTGATTTTGAAGCCTTCAGCCTCAAGTATTTATTGTGTTGTTTTGAATCCCAGAGAAAAAATGAAGATTCCATGTTAAGCACTGTACAAAGCTCTAGGAGATGCAACTCTGTGATATCAGTCTCTTAATTATGGCGGTTTAATTTCCTGAAACCTTTATTCTCTGGCATAACTTCATTGAAAGATTTTTGGTTGCAATTAGCCTTTAAATGTTTAGGCAGTTGCAAGGACCACTGAATGCCTTAATGCATTAAGAGATTAGGATGCTTTCTAATGGTTGGAGTTCAGCTTCTGAGCTGCCTGGGATAGGTCATTTCCTTTGTGTCTCCTCTTGAATTATTTTGTGCTGTATGCACAAAAGACTTTCTTCTTTAGACTTACTCATTTCATCCAGGTCTCTGCTGTCACATCTTCAGCCATGCCCTTGGGTTTGTTGCTGCAGCCAAGGTAAAACCATTTAAAGCCATGATTAAGTGGCTGCTGTCCAGGAAAGGCTTCAAGAAAACCTGTGGGTTTGGATTTTATTGTTAGCAAGTGTTTCTCTGCAAAGACACCGAGCTGTGTGGTGTGGTCAACACACCAGAGGTGACCCTCATGAACTTCAACAAGGCCTAGTGCAAGGTTCTGTACATGGGTCAGGGCAATCCCAAGCACAATTATGAGAAAGATGGAGAGCAACTGGTTACAGGACAAGGGGTGATGGCCTTAAGCTGAAGGAGGGGAGATTTAGATGAGACATTAGTCAGAAATCCTTCCTTGGGAAGGTGGGGGAGGCACAGGGTGCCCAGAGAAGTTGAGGCTGCTGCATGATCCCTTGCAGGGTTCAAGACCAGGTTGGATGGGGCTTTGGGCACCCTGGGATAGTGTTCTTACACTGGGATAGTGTAACCCTGGGGTGTTGGCAGGGGGTGGGACTGGGTGGGCTTTGAGGTCCCTTCCAAACCAGACCAGTCTGGCATTCTGTGGAAGACAGACTCATGGAGTCCCTGACAAGGCACTGAACTGGAGAGTCCTATATGTGCTGAACCCCTTCCTCTTATTTTCCTGCAAGAACCTACTTATTACTCAAAATAAGGCTATGTATGGTCTGGCATGTTATGCTGTTCATGGATACAATTCACCAACATAAATATTCATAAACTTCTCCAGTTTTCAAGCAACTTGACTGCAGCAACTAATCATGTAAGACTTTTCTTCCTGGAGAGGAGCATGGCATAGCTGTTTGAGTAATTAATTGAAGACAATAGTCCCTGGATATATCTGTTGCTATGTGGATGGCATGTTGACTTTCACATCTCTGTGTGCATCTATTAAAGTGAAAAAGTGCCTTGCACACAAGCTATGAGGCTTAATTTATCACTGGTGATAAATTAAGTAATCTGAAGTGTTTCAGCATCCATGGAAATGTGTGGTTTGGCTGTATGTGTGTGGTAAGTAGGTAGCTCTGATACTCAGATCTTGAGTAGCTCTTTGAATAAAGGGAAATCTTGTGTGATGGAGATGCCTCTGGCATGACAGATCAGACAGAGGAAAGGGTAATGAGGACTTGTAACGGAAGTGAAAAAGTGGAATTTTGATTAGATGGATTAAGGCAATTACTGATAGGAAAATGGCCAGTACATTTTATTTTAATATAGATATAAATTGTTAAAAGCCAGAGAAAGTGCTGAGCTGAACAGGAACCTTGCACAAAATGCTGCTTTCCCTCCCCCACCCTCACTTTTTCCTGCTGTCTCTTGTGAGACAAACCAGTTGGAAAAACAGACTGGCAAACTGGGGTGGGTGAGCAGGGAAGCAATGTGTGGGAGCAGGGAGGGGACATGCTGCCTGTGCATGCTGCTGGTGGGGCCACCAGCACTGTCTGTGTGCTTCAAATAGAGTTGAAGCAGTAGACAGCAGGTACAAAGGAATCACAGTCAAGAAAAGCCGGGCAGCAGGAGAGTCAAGTCTGTTTAGCTAATGGAAATACTGCAAGAGCACTTGATTAGAGCATATTAATGCCTTTGTGGAGATGATTATTAGTTTTAAAAGGACTATTTTATGGAGCAACAGAAGTAGTGAGAGGGGGTGATTAAAGTGAAGCTGGATAAATCTGGAGCAATTTCTTTTTAAGGTAACAAGTGCTGGGAGAAGCTGCTGGGAGGGCACCAGGTTCTCCATATCTAGATGTCTCTTTGTCTAGATGGACTCATTAAGAATTTAATCTTTTGTCAAATATGTTCTGTACTTCAGTCAAATGTGAGCTTTCTATTTCCAATGCAGCAGGCTGGAGCTCCATGCAGGGGTTTCGGTAGAGACTGGGTGCTCATCATCCTAGCATGGGTGCTGTATGAGCCCCACTTATGGACCATCTCTGGGGAACAGCTCTGCTCTGTGCAAACTCAGCCCTCAGGAAAATATTCCCTCATCCCAGTGGGTCAAAGCCTGGTAAGGCAGAAGTCACCTCAGCGGAGCTTGGTCCTGCCCACAAATCCTACTAAAGGAAAACATTTCACAGAATCACAGAATATCAGGAGTTGGAAGGGACTTTGAAAGATCATCCAGTCCAACTCCTCTGCCTGAGCAGGATCACCTAGATTAAACCACACAGGAACACATCCAGATTGGTCTCAAATATCTCCAGAGAAGGAGATTCCACAACCTTTCTGGGCAGCCTGTTCCAGGGCTCTGACACCCTCAGGGAAAAATAGTTTTTCTTTACTTTCAGTTGGAACTTCCTCTGTTCCAGCTTAGACCCATTGCCCCTTGTCCTATTACTGGCCAACACTAAGAACAACCTGACTTCATCCTCCTGACACTCACCCTTATGTTTTTATAAACATTAATGAGGTCACCCCTCAGTCTCCTCTTCCCCAGCTCCCTCAACCTGTCCTCATAAGGAAGATGTTCCACTCCATCATTTTGGTGGCCCTGCATTGAGCTCTTTCAAGGAGTTATGTCCTTCTGGAACTGAGGGGCCCAGAACTAGTCTCACCAGGGCACAGTAGAGGGGGAGAAGAACCTCTCTTGACCTACCAGCCACCCCCCTTCTAATGCACTCTAGGATGCCATTGGCCTTCTTGGCCACAAGGGCACATTGCTGGCTCCTGGTCATCCTGCTGTCCACCAGGACCCCCAGGTCCCTCTCCCCCCCACTGCTCTCCAACAGGCCAGTCCCCAACCTATACTGGTACCTGGGGTTGTTCCTCCCCAGACTCAACACCCTACACTTGCCCTTGTTAAATCTCATTAGCCTTCTCCTTGCCCAGCTCTCCAGCCTGTCCAGCACAACCTCCTGGTGTGTCACCACCCCTCCCTGTTTGGTGTCAGAGGCTACTGCCTGGTCCCCGAGTGCAGCAGCGAGGAGGTGCTCGGCAGCTGGGTCGTGGTGGAAGTCAGGCTGGGAGCACGTGTGGATGCAGCAGCTTCAGCAGGGGATGAGAACAGCAGCGGTGAGTCTGTAACCAGTTCACACTGTGACTCTGCTGGAGAAGTGGATCTACTGACACCTGTTTTAAAGGGGATTCCTCAAGGAGAGAATGACTTAAGGTGACAAAAGAGGAAATGGTGAACTACAGGTAAGGAATAAAAAAGACACTGTGTTTGATAGCTGTTTGCCCTGTGTTTTCCTTCCAGGCATCTAGTGCAAACTGCAAACAGATGGGCAATGACTCTG
Organism: Heliornis fulica; assembly: GCA_013399135.1. Classification (NCBI taxonomy): domain Eukaryota; kingdom Metazoa; phylum Chordata; class Aves; order Gruiformes; family Heliornithidae; genus Heliornis; species Heliornis fulica. Next base: position 227,138 of record VXBZ01011332.1, on the reverse strand, counting down.
CAGCTGCCTGATTTTCTCCCTTCCATCACCCAGTCTGGCAGATTGCCTGGACCATTCCAGTGAGCTCTTGAGCAACTGGAAAAAGCACGTATTGGATGTGCTCTTTTCCAGGCTTGGGAATGCAACCAAGCTCAAAGCACAGGCCCAAGTGAACCCCCACATTTCATGAGCTTGTGCTTTGTATTTGAGAAGTTCATCTGCTCATTTGTCCTTAACATGAAAACATCAGCTTGAGCCAAATGAATGTTGTGCCTTGGAAATCAATGAGCAGCCTAATATCAACATTGTGTTCCTCACCCTGACAAGGTGAGCCAAGAGAAACTGGAGGGTCCCTCAAAGCATCAACACCACATAGTGGATCCCACTGCTGGCCTTTAGCTGGGAGGGGATGCATTATCATCAAGGAGACATGAGTTACTGAGCTACTCTCTCATTCTGATGTGATGGGCCGATTCACAAAGTCTGGGGGAAAGATCTCACTTAAAAGTGGATGTCTGGATATATAGGCATTGAAAAAAATCCCAAACTAGCCATATTTAAAAAGAAACGAAAAAGGCCACTATCTTTGGCAAGAAAGGAATATTTCAGAGTCTGAAAGCAAGACAAGCCTGGTAAAGAGCTGTTTTCCCTAATTCAATCCCACAGCCATGGTAAGTCTATGCAAATAAGGTGGTGTAATGGTGCATAAATAATCACCGTGGCTTTCCCTGTAGTGTGCAGGTGGATGAAGTGATGCCAAGGTGCCTGGTTGAAGGGTTTGTCCCAGTGTCCCTGCTGGGAGCATCTTATGATGGCAGCCAACTGTGGAGAATTTATGGAGGAACAGTTTCTCCTTGGGGCCATGGGGTGGGAGGTGGAGTGGGGGTGACCAGCGGGGAATCGGGCACAATCCCTCCCTGTTGGTGTACTTGGAGGAACCACTCCTGCACTATGAGTATCCTCTCTTTCAGGAGGAAAAACACAACAGTATAGAGGGAAGCTCTGAGGTGCATTGTTCTGCCTCTTCCTCTTGTGTGTTTTTATCTGTTCAAAGAGACTCCTCCTCCTCTTCTTGGCTTGCATAAATATCAACATGGCATTGCCCTGCCAGGCTGGGCTAAAGCCACCACCCCGCATCCTTCTGGTCCTAGTGGGGCTTTTGGTCCCTGCTCGGGGGCTGGCTTTTGTGGTGAAGCATGCAAGACTTCTTCACCTTGGTGGTGACAATAGCTTGTCCTTCTGCACAGGGAGGACCTTGTGCACCCAGTCCTTGCTTCAGTTTTAGGCAACTTCATCTTTCCTCTATTCAAAAGAGGATGGCAGACATATCACCCTGAGGGTGATAAATGCCCCACAGCTTTTGCATGCTGGCTGGGACTGGTTTCCCTTTGGGAGATAGGTAAGGCTTGGGATTTGGAAATGGCCAAGCATCTCAATGTGAGCAGGGAACACTGATGAATAACATCACTTTCCAGATATTGTTTTGCTTCTAATCCTGCATGGCTTTTGGATGGCTCTGGTGATGAAGGGTCTTGTCTGAACTGGAATTTACAAGGAATCTTGTAAATGCTTCTTGGAACAGGCTGAAAATCCCCAAACCCCAAACCTACGCAAATTCACTGCAAGGTTTGCTTTAATTTTTATATTAAGTCATCACTATTTGTAAATGAACTTCTCTGACCTCGGGTTGTCACAAGGACGAAATACATTTTCACCAGGCATGTGGACATGGAGTCAATTTTCACAGCAGCAGCAAACTAGCCAGGGCTTGTCTAGCTGCTGGAAGCTTGCTTCATCGGGGAGCAGGAGAGTGTTGCTGATCGTCAGGCACAGACCGGTCCGGAGGATGCTGTACAGCTGCGTTTAGTTTGAGATCTGCACTCTGTCTTATTCCTGCCTGATGAGATGATTGGGAATGACAAGTTTCCCCAAGGGACCTCAGCTCTGGTCCTGTCCAGTCTGGACTAAGAAGATAATAAATTTAGGTACTAATCCATTTAGGCCGAAAATACAATTCCAGAAGCGGTTTGCCAAGTGCAGTCCCATTCCAGCAGAGCAAGTGCGGTGCGTATTTCCCATATGTATTTGTTAAATAATTCTAAACATATTCATTTATTTTTATGAGCACTTGTCATTACACAAAATATCAACAGCAGACAGTGCACCCCTGCTAGACTCTCTGTAGCAACCCTACCGAGCGGTACGCAGCCTAATGCTCTTATAGTCTGATTAACGGCTGCAGGAGACTCCGTTGGCTGCCTTCATGCTGCTAAGCACCGGTGGAGCAAAGCCTTCTGGCTGAGAGCTCAGGACAAGGTAGAGCCTTGGGGCTCTTGGCTTTTCTTTCTGCCTTTGGGTTCCTCACCTCTGCTGCAGGCAAGGTCCCCGGAGATGTTTGGCCAAACCCAGGGTACCGTTACTGAATGTGGAACGTGTTGCATTTAGATAGACATCTATAGCCACCACACTTATGTGATCCATATAATTTGGATGATATTCCAGCAATGTTTTTACAAAACTGGTGAGGAAACCCTTTGAGAGTGGTTTTTCACTAGGTCTGGGTGGAGGGTTTTCAACCCTTTTGGGGAATTGACCCCCAAAAATGGATGTATGGTGTGAATTCAGAGTAAGGTTACTGAATTGTTTCAGTTAAGGAGAAAAAAATAATAACTTTCTTATTTGGAAGCACTGACTTTCTTTTTATTTGAAACATTGACTGCTTATTGAACAAGCTTCCCTTATTTAAAATTTGATCCAACAACAAATGTTAGTAAATGGATTTAAATGACCTTTTAAGTCAAACAGTTTTGTAGGCTGACTCCAGGCAGACTGTTCTTGTTTGCTTGTCTCATTTAAAACCTGGGAAAAAAAAGTATTTCAAATTTGATTTATTTGAAGACAAACCATTTTCCAAAGTTTATCCCAAAAAACTGAAAAAAAATCATTATTTGTTAAGTTTTATTCACCAGTTGAAAAACAATGGTACTTTACTTTGTCTAAAAGAAATTAAAAATAGTATTTATTTTATAATTAACCCTAGGTAGACTTTACATAACAAACTAATATAGAATGATATTTTGGTAATGATGTGCAGTTTCCTATAAGGTTACCTTAATGCTTGTGTTGAAGTTGGATCTATGTTGTTTTTTGGGTTTTTTTTTTAAGACTTTAATGCTAATTGATGAATTTGCCACCATCTTTCAATGACCTTTACGACTTGAAGCTTTCCAGAGCTGACTTAATTAAAGATGAGATAGAATCAAAGTGAATTGTTTAAAAGTCTGGTTTATTATTCCCTATTAAAATTCTCCTGAATTACGCAGCTGTCAAGGATGGAATGGAATTTATCATTAAGTTATTCACTTAGATAATTAAATGAACCTGCAACTTTAGTTGAAATGAAAGTGGAAAAAAAAAGGCAGCAGGGAGCTACATGTGACAAGTTCTCTTCCTGGCAGACTCCTTGGGGTTATTTATTTGTCCAGGTTCAGGGGGGTCCATTGAGTTTCTGCTTTTGATATTTTAGATCTGTAATAGAGTCTGCAGACATAAGAACTCCCAGCAGTGTTCAGCTCAGCTCTTCTTCTCTTTGTGCCGAGCCTGAAGGGGATTACAAGTAAGGATTACAAGATCTAATGCATGTTATTCCAAGTGCACCCTAAAACGTTCTTTCCTGCCCTCGCCGTCATGTTGTGAAGTAATTTCAGAGAAATAAAAGAATGGCTGGAAATAACAACACTGTGCTACAGAGCCTTGTGCACAGACACTTGCCTTGCTGTGCACTGAGGATGTTTTTGTCAGGTTACTTGTCTGGAGTCTGTTGCTGTGCCTCAGACTGGCTGTGCTGGAGGAGGGATTTCTGTAGAGTGGGGACGACCAACATTTGGCCGTTACAAGAGCCAAATTGGTTGAATGAAGCCATATGCTGCTCATAATTGTTTTCTCAACACCTGCTGGGTTAATTCTAATATAAATATTCTGAAATATGAAGAAGCACTAGCTATAGAAATTCCTGACTAATGGGGGAAAGAGAAGCTTGTGATGCTAAGCCTGGACCTAGGGGTGTTTTTGTCTGTTGGTGATTTAGCAAATTCTGTGAGGAGAGGATGGAGATGATAAAAAAAAGTAGACATGAGAGGGACCATTACAGTGAAAGTGTTTGTTAAAATCCCAAACCTTCAGCATCACTCTGTGTTTCCTAACCCTAGGAACCTGCTAGACTTGAACTCTGTGGAGACCAAGGGAAAAGCATCTTCTGTGAAGGAACAAAGATGTCACGGAAGCCAAAGGCCAAAGGCTGCCGATGAGAAGTCCTGTGCTAGTTTCCTCTGGTGTGTTGCATCAGTGCTAATGCTTTTGGAGAAACTAGATTCAAACTTAATTTTTAAGAGGAGGCCTAAAGCCACGTGTACCCTTCAGCAGAGTGATGTTTGAACCAACAGTGAAGTCTCAGCTTGCACTCTGCTTTCCCCCTTTTCTGTAGGGAGGAGCTCTCTTCCCCGTGGTCTGCTCTGGGAGCTGCCTGCTTCCCTGGCACACTTCAGCTCTGCAGGTTGATGTTTCCTGGCACGGGGCAGTGCCTGCTTCATTATCCACCTTTATCCTTTGGTCCCAGAGTGAATACAATGGCCTACAGAGATAGCTGCGATGTTTTTCTTCCTGGTGTCAGAAGCTCACTGTGTTTCAAAGCTGGTTTTGCTGTAGCAGCTGCCTGCAGCTGGGCACCCATTCCCACTCGTGGACTTGGCCATTTTGCTGCTGAGTTTCTGTGTAAACTGAGTTCTGCCAGCTCTAAAACCCACCTGAGCAGGGTCTGTGTAGTGGTGTCATGCTGTGATACAGAGAAGCCCGTTGGATGAGGTGGGAAAGGTCAATTCCCCAGGTTGTGTCTACACTGCATGCCACAGTGAAGACACCTGTTATTTCAGGACTCAAATTTATCTTCTGTCTGGAGGTGATAGAAGAGAGGAGCATCCACAGTGCTGTACTCTGTCCTGCACAGAACATGACTGCAAAGCAGCAGCGTTCCCTTCAACCTCCAGCAGGTTGGCTTTCACAGGTAGCTGTAAATTCAATACCAGATAATAAATCCTGATCTGTTTATCATACAGCCATTTCCAAATTATGTACTCTTAATTTTAAATAATAGGTCTCTTGAAAATAGGAGCTCGTAGATTCGGTGCTCTCTTGGGGCTCATGTGAATGCAAGGCTGGTTTCAAACTTCAGTAGCTCTTCTATCACCCCTGCATTTAGATATTGCCTGTCCTGACTGACTATTGCTCTGCCAGCGAGTACTGTCTGTACCAACAGGGTGTAAAAAGAGAGGCGTTATACTGCTGGCTGTTGCAGACAATAGTCCTTTCCCTTCACTAAGGTCACTCAGAACACAAAGGCTTAATAGTTTTGCTGAAATATTTCCTAGCTGCTTCTCCAAACCTCAACTTCACAAGCCCAAGAGCTAGTCTCTGGATTTCTTCAAGGATTCCTACCACCTCCTTCCTCTAAAATGTCTTAATTCTTAATGCTATGAGGGTAAAAACAGTGTCTGCTGTCACAGACTACACTTCTAGGAGTCCCCATAATTACTTGATCAAGCTAAACTGACTGATGCATCAGAAAGCAAAGTGTGCTTCTACCTCACATTTTCCCTGAAGAGGCAGAAAAGAGTTAGTCAGAGTACTGAAGGTGAATTAATTTCTTGCAGATTTTGTTGATTTTTTTTTCCTATGCAGGAGTGCATTCCTAACCAGGAGACAACCCAGCTCTTGTCCTATTCTTCCTTGAAGATATGATATGCAAAGGTCAAAATGCATCCCTCTAGTGACAGTATGCTCCCTGACTATGAACAAGCCTGGGTAATTGCTTCTTGTGGCTTTTGGACACCAGGACTGATGCGTGCTCATATATACATCATGCACCCTCATGAATGTGTCATAAAGGCCTCTGGCAGTCACCCTCGTGACTTGCTCAGTGAAAGAAGGTAGCTTTGCATTTCTGGTAGTGATGGAGTGGTGGATATGCTTGACAGAGAATAATAAGTCTTTAATTTCATAAGCAGTCTTTGGTTTGCATTTCAATTAGGTTTGATTTCTATTATGAGAAAAATCGGTGTTCACTGAATGTTGTGGTTTTGCCCCAGCCGGAGCTGAACACCACCGCTCTCTGAACACCACCGCTCTCTCCAAAATCCTGGAGGTGAGAAGATAGAAAGGAAAACCAACAAACACAGACAAGCCACACTGGTCGAGATAAGGATAGTTTACTGGGACAGTAGAGAGATAACGATGATAGGACTTTATAATGAAATATATAAAGATGATTATACAGGATACAGTCTCTCACCGAACCGCACAGCCCAGGCCTTACAGCTCAGAGCTATCCTGGAACTATCCCCAAAACCTCAAGTCACAAAGCTGTGCCCTCCTCCCCCACTGACCACCCTTTATGAGCACGATATCATTGGCATGGAATACTCTCTTTGGCTCGTTTGGGTCACCTGTCCTGGTTGTGTCCACTCCCAGCTTCCTGGGTACCCCCCCACACCTTTTTGTTATGAAGAACTGAGAAGTCCTTGACTGCTTGGCAACAACTAGAAACACAGGGTGTTATCAGTGCTGCTCTCATCCCAACTCTCAAACACGGCATTCCACTGGCTGCTGGAAGAATATTTACCTATCCAAGCTGGAACCAGGACACTAAAACCCCATGTGATTGAGAAACCGATCTATCTGCTTTAAACCCTCCAGGGAAGTTGATCAAAGGTGGGCAGGAGAGGTACATGCCTGCAGGTAGCAACCTTCCTTGGAAATCCCAGCCTAATCTTCCAAAAGAAGTTGTTCTAAATGACAAGAAATCTCCCATTTGAGTTAATTTCAGACTCACTTAAATGGTTTGTAGGTCTTAGGGACTTTTTAAACAGAACTGAGTTAAACTAAAAGCCAGGTAATAGTTACCTGGCTTGAAATGTGTTTTGTGTCTACTGTGCCCTTGAAAAATGTAAAGCATCATCTCTATCGACATGGCTGTATAATTCCACAGCCAGCACTCTGCTCTTTAGCATTCAGAAACCAGCAGTTACTGTGTGTTATGTGTCTGTAAAGGAATATGATTCATTCCTGTGAGGAAAATGATAGTAATACAGCATAATATAGTGGCTCCCTTTGGCTATATCACAAAAGATCAGTCAAATTACAGACGCCACTCATGTACAGAATGTACATAACAAAATGCATTGTCAATAGAAGAATGTTTTATTGCCTAATTGAGGAAAGCACATGTCTCCATCAGCCTCCCTTTGTTCTCAAAGTAGGGTGTGCTGGTGTACAGTCTCCTATGGCACACACGTGCTCCACAGGAATTTCACTCTGGTGAGCAAAAGGCAGTCTTAGGCACAGACTTGAACTGCTACAATGTTATAGGACTCCGAGATGCTCAAGTAAGGTTCTGTGGGAGCACTGAAATCACAGTTCCTTCACTTGTGGTATTCTATGTGCTGAATTTCTCCTGTGAAATGACTGAAGGAGAACCCCAAGTCTTCGTGTTCACCCCCAGCATACGTCCTGCAGGTTGGTTTACCGTGAAATTCCACTGAAGACATGGCAGGGTATGGCCTGAGGGTTGGGGGGCCATGTCCCCTCTGGCCACAGCAGAGCCAGCTGAGGACAATGCTGTTCCCAGCTCCTTGGTGGTCAGCTCCACTGGGGCAGCCTCCCCATCAGCTCTGTCGGGGTAGCTCTTCAGCAGCAGCTGAATGAGCTGGTAAAAAGAGATGGTAAACTGCACAATTACTCCATCCCCCTCCACAGTGAAGAACAGCCCAGATTTATTAAACCACTAAATAACTGTTTAATAATATTTTTAACATTTTAAAGCAACTTTTCATCAGGAGTAACCACTTTAGGACCACCTTTAATCTTCACTTCTCCGCTGGATTTGTGAAGGAACTGGTCCTTCACCACAGCATCAGCAGTGTGTGCACATCCTCCTTTTCAAAGTAGAAAAAATATGATAGGGTGTTTGTTGTCCTTTGTTCTCTGCAGACAGAGAAGTTTATGGCAAAACTATTTGGATTGTCACCATTCTTTGCCAGAAGATCTCTGCTGTTCTCATCTGTCAAGCTCTCTGAATGTTGATCGCTTCTCTTGAGAGTGTCTTTGACCTACTGATGCATGGCAATGTGAGTGCCCTATGCCTATGCCCTGCCAGGTATGTGTGACAACCCTCTTAACAGAACTAAACTTCTCAGTTTGATAAAAAGAAGGCATTTGAAAATACTCCAGTACTTGCTACATGCACCAAAAAAGACAAGGTTTGTTATTTAGGCCTAGTGACCAGTGTCCAGAGTTGTGCACTTATTTAGATAAATCTGTATATAAGGCTTGTCTTCCCTTTCTATGTGTGCCAGAGTGACTTATATTTTTTTAAAATATCTGCAAACTAAGGTTGTTTGTCTTCTTGTTATTGGTTTTTAGGGATTAGTTTGTTGGGTGTTTTTGTTTTTTGTTTTCATTTTTTAATATCAAGGGATTTCTCCAGGTCTTATAAACAAAGAATTATTTTAGGAAGCTGTAATTCAGCTAGTGGAGATAAGTGACCTACTGTGCCTGGTGATCTGCAGATTTGGACTGACTGGAAAAATGTAGGGATATGGACTCAAGCTATGATACTTTACACAACTACATTGCTTAATGCAACAGGCTTGAAAATGCTTTCCCACTAATGGGTAGCTCACACTTTTAATATAATGTGACGATTTCTAGCAGAATTAAATTCTGAAAACAAATTTCAAAATAATTGAAACTGTGTCTTTAAATGAACAGAAAAAAACCCCAATTTTTGCTCTTGAAACTGGACCATTTTGTTGCTTTTGTGTAGGTAAATTTAGATTAATCTGTTTATAAAGCCAAACTGACTCTTTAAGGTCACTGTATAGCTGAGAGCAGAATATTTCAATGTTTATCACAGAGGAGGTCAAATTAACCTAAAAAGCTGAAAAAAAAGCTAAAATACCGATTCAATACATGTTGGGGATCCTAATAATTTATTTTTTTTAATTATTGCAGTCACTGAAGGAGAGTTTTTGGCTGAATTTACAAATATGGATTCAGCCTGCTTATATAATTGCCATCATTATTTCAAACTGGATTGTGTCCAATATAATCTGAACAACCAGCTACTGATGACTATTTAGAGCCACATATTTTCATTCCCCACTGGTGACCTTATACAGACACTCAAGGAGGGTGTAATGGAGCAACTAACATATTTTAACTCCAAGTGTGGTGAAGTTTTGGGACAGGTTTCATTTTAGTGTTTCTATTTAGCTGGTGTTGAAGGAATACTGAAAGCTGAAGTGTTTTTAGGGAGAAATAGCAGTGAGGAAAGTTTTTTTGAAGTCCTGCAGTGAGGATTATTGTTGTTATGGTTACTAGATAACCTGTATTTTTACCACCTGGAAATTCATCCAGTCTCATCTTCCCTGGAAGGTGTGGAGTTCCATCCCACAAGATGCACTTTGGTCAAAGTGTCTGTCCATTTTTCATCATTCAGAAATAAAAAGGGCCCTTAATGATTTGATTTGTCTTAATTGCTTCAGGCTCCTTGAAGTATCCATGGGCTCCACGTGTGTTGCTGTTATGACAGTTGATTGAAATGACCCAGAAATGATACTTCTCAGAACAGAGCACTTTTTATTAATAAATCCAAGAGCAGAATATGAAGGATGAAATTATAAACTACAAATCTCACATAAATATTGCCTTAGGAAAATATTTTTCTAATTAATTTATGAAGGAGTTTAGTGCATTTCTGACCTGTGCTCTTATTAGCGCATTTAGCCTTAGACACAATGATATTTGAGCAAGAAACATCCCCAGAGAAATGCAAACAGGACTTTTCTGCTGTCTCTTTTTTTGTACTTACATAACTTAAGAAAATTCTCCTGCTCCTCCTCTCTGTAGGACTGATCTATCAGAAGATCAATGTCCTTTGATCACTTGAAAGAAAACCGTGTTGATACAGCCCTGATAAGCAAGGCTGGATTGGATTCCTCCACCTACACATATATGTTTTCTTCTTATCTAGGGTATTTTACCCTTGGAATATTATTTTCATCTCTAGGGACTGCTCTGCCTGTGGTGATTTGACTCTGCCTGCCAACATGCAGCATTTCAGTGATTTCACTGCTTGCAGAAGTATTGAAAACTCCAGATGTGAACCCACCACCTTGAATACCTGGACCCAAAACTCAACCTTGCTGGTTCTGTGAGCCTCTCTAGTACCTTTCTATAGGTGTTAAATGCTATCTTTGCTGATCCAGTATAGAAATATGAACACTATAGCACTTGTGATAGCTGTCTTCCAATCTGCTTTGCATCAGCTTCCCATTAGCATTTCTGGGTGTTCCCACACCCCTGTACTAAAAGCTCTTGTACAGTTATGACATTAGCTGAGGGACAATGGGGGCTACTACAATGTTTTGAGATGTGTAACAAGTGGCCCAAGGGGTTAGCCATTTGTGTCAAAGTGCCCTGTCTCATATCAAGTAGCAACCAAACCTTGTCCTTTGGTAGGGAATGAGTATATTAGAGAAACAGGACATTGAAGATGGCAGGGACTTTGTTTTTTCAGCTTCTTATTCTTTTTTCATTACTTTCCCTACTAGTATCGTGATAGCTACATTGCCAAATGGGAACTGAGGGAGGGAAACAAGAACAAGGAGACTAAAGGGTGACTCCTATGAAGAATTTTATATCCCTGTGGGCCGTAGTAAAGCATGTGGATGTCAAGCACATTCCAAGTAAGGACCTAGAGTGTCCCAAATGAACATGTGGTCTCATAAAGCCTGTGTTCCAAGAGGGGGATGAAGTGCAGAAATGACACTGCAGATATCAACCAAATGATCTGGTTATAGCATTCTATTATAAATGATGTTCAATGTCATTGGGATGTTGTTATAGAATCACCAAGTCATTACAGCTGTTTAGCAATGATTATTACAGTGTATAAAGCACTACACACGGATGTATTTAAATGATTTTTAATGTTTCTGCAATGCAAAAGATTCAAATTATGTATAACAGTTCATGTCTGGGGCGTCCTTTTATATATCTGATTAACTTCAGGAATCTACTTATGTCTTAGTGATTTCTCTTGTTGATTTAATTTCTGAACTCCTGAAAGCCTGCATTATATAACAGATCAGAATGATGCCCTAAAATCATCTGTGGAAAGCAGTGTTCCTTGGCTATATCCAGTGCTGTGGGAACTTGAATACCTGAGTTTGAGGTTTACCTGGACAACAAACAAGCTCCAGGTCCTTTATTAGATGGGTGAAGACCTATAAGTGTGATTTAAAAGTAGATACAGGTAAATTACCCTTCTAGTTCAGATAAAATAATAATTAAAAAGCCCCTACAGAATATCAGATCATATTTAAAATATCTTCATCCCCAAAACTGTGATTCTAGGAGCTATACTCTGTGAATAGAGTGACTAATTACAAAATAAAAGCTGTTAAAAGATGGCCATCATCAGGGATGGGACTTTATGAGACTCAAGCTTGAACGAGGGACCCAGAGTGATACAGAAACTAAGGCATAGAATCCCTAAGGATGGAAAATGTATTATGATGCAATATCTATGGGAACTTATTAAGTGAAGTATTGGGGTTGCTATCACATGACTACTATAAAGTCAAACTCTTGAAGATGGTATAGAAGAGGATTTTGTTGAGTAAATCTGTTTCTTCCCCCTTGAGAGTCTGGAATGATATTTTGGAAAGAGTTGCTTTTCATATCAAAGTATCTCCCACCCTTGGTGGTTTGTAATGCTCCTTAGTGACAACTATGCTGGTGCTGGTTTTGTTAACAATGACCCCTCTTTCCACTCCAGGGACTGTAATCTCTTAGCTGTGATGTATCACCATGAGCTGAAACCGCGGCGGGTGTCGTCTTAGAAACACATTCCCAAAAAGCAGAAGGAGAATGCTGCCTGCATGAGTTATGAACACACACATAAGCTGAAGGGCAAACTTGCTTCCTTGTTTTATTTGGATGGCAGGTAGCTGGGCTCTGACATGAGTTACTCCCTTGAGTGGGCATCAAGAGAGCTGACTGAACTTACACATGGCTGGCGCTGCACCAGGCACGTAATTTATTGGACCTGTGCTATCTTCTCCAATGCAAGGCAAACTCCTGGCACAAGCAAAGGCTAATCCCTTCCCAACTGCAGAGGCACATGGCTGGCTCATGTATGTAGATTACAATTGATTTTGGAAAGGGTTATTTATGGTCTTGGTGTTCTGAAGCTACATAGTCTGCAGCGAGCTGTTGGATGATGCAAGAGGCAGGGCTTAGTTCAGGCAAACCCAAAGCTGATAAACTCTCACCTCAAGGAGGATTATTTTACAGATTTATGGCATTCCACTGGCAGGTTTGATTGTTCAAATTGACTGAGCTGCCTGATCCACAAAGTTTTAGCATCTCTGGCAGCAGACACAGAGGTTAATAGTCTCAGTGTGTCATATTGGTTTCGAGGTGTGCTGATGACAACTGAAAAAGCCAAGTGTTTCTCATACATTATGTGAAATTGTATAACTTTTTGGCTCACTGCTTGTGAAGGAGTGTCAGTGTTTAATCGGTCCAAGAGGCACAGCCCATTGCAATTCCTGCTCACAAAGACACGGTCATGCTCCTGTTCATGACCATGTTGTCTCACTGAGTGAGGCTTCAGTGTGTTTTGTGCCACAAGTAAGATTAGTACTGAGGAAATTTCTCATCAAAAGCTTGATAGAACAGTATGACTGATGTGTTCTCCCCACTCAGCTGTGGCCAGTCTGATAATTTTTAAGTCCTAAGACTTTGAGCAGCATGTCTCTGGTCTCTCAGTCTCCTTACAGGTGTAACTTCTCTCACCTCTTCAAGGAAGTGGGATCTTCTGTTCCTGCTGTTCCTCACCCTCCAAACAAAGACAACCCTGCTCCATAGAGATATCTTTGTAACTTAGGCACCCTATCACAGAGCTTCAGCTCTGTGGCAGCAGGAGCAACAGAACTTTTTGCAAAGTATTTGAAATCCTGGCTTAGTTGAAACAATGAATTTTTTTTTTTCCTTCAAGTTCTCATCTTGTTCTGAAGAGTTCTGGCTGCAAGTCACATTTCTCCAAGGTGTCAAAGATCACCCATTGGCTACGTGACTTCTCAGACTTCAGGATTTCATTTGTGCTGTCAGCTTTTTTCCCCCCTTGTCTGTTGATACAGCTAGAAGATCTTCTTTCTTCTCTGAACATCTGTTTTTCTCTGGAAATCCCTCCCAAGTGCCTGCTCTTCTGAACTTTTAAGCAAATATTTAAACTCTGTCAAGTGGAGGAGAGTTTACTCCCATAGAAGAAAGATTTTTACATGAGCTGCACAAAGTTGTTCTCCCAGGCAGGGTTCATTGAGTTGCCAGCATTCCTTAATGCTGATCTAGACACAGGTAGACAGGTCCATGATTCATGGGTAGGTTCCTGAGTCATACAGCAGCACATGCCAATTTTAATAGAGTGATCCTGCAGTTTGGACTAGCTTGCTCAGATGTCTGTATATCTGTTAATGTAAGTTCCATGCTTAATGTCAACATTTCAATTAAAAGTTCCTCATTTGAATAAGGGTTCAACCTTTCTTCAAAATATACAACAGTTGCTTTCCAAACTTGCAGTATATTTAAAATGAGATGAGACAGAGCCCTAAGGCTCTTGCCTCATTTGTATGATGAAAAACTGGTGGCAGAGGGAATCTAGTAGAGGAGACATCTCCTGGTGTGTGTTCTGCTGTAGCTCACAGAACCCTGATCTCCAGAGACACAGGTCACTTTCAATGACTAGAACTGTTGGGTTTGGTTGCTTCAGCTCATAGGTAACTGTGGTGTTTTTGGATTTCAAATCATTAAATGATCAGTGATAATATAGGTAAGTTACTTTTGCTAGGATTCCTTTACTCTCATAGGTTTTCCTGGTTCTCCAGGTCTGGTTACAGCACAGGATTAATACTGCAATAATAAAAAGTAAAACTGGTTTTATTTAGAAGTACTTTGGACATTTCCACTTCATTCGTGCATCTTCCCTGTTTAACCTTCTCATATTTTAATGGGAGTTGTATTTGTGATTCCTGCTCTGAGTCTTGTTAGCTTTTTTACCTAAATGGTTAGTTTACCTGTTTCTCTTAAATTCATAATATGAAAATGTACCTTTCCTTTAATGAGTTAGCAAGTTCATTTGGGTAAAGCCTGGGCAGTGCTGACACCCTGGACTTGTTTCTGGCAAGGGAATAGTTATCAGAACAAGAAGGTGAATAGCATGTGTGATTCTGGAGCTGCTAAATCGGAAACTGCACTTAATGCAGCTGGAAATGAATTACCAGCTCTTTTTCATTGATTATAGGACACTCTGATAACTTACTGAGATTTGATAGCTACATCTGAAGAGGATGAATCCCATTCTCTCTCTGCTGAGACATATTTAACTGTGTCATCCTAGAGTTCATGGGAACTCCTCTAAATGAAAGGTAGTAATACACTATTCCCACTTGATGTAGACTTTAAAGCCAAAAGGGACCATTTAATCTTACTATATACCATGGGCTGTTAAATTTCTGGATCATTTGCTATTCTGGATTCGATATTGTGCTCTGGATTAAGTGCAATATGTGTTTTGGCCTGAGCTGTGTGTTTCAGGAAGGCACATCAAGGCTTGCTAAGATACTTGGAAGGAATGAAGATAGATGAACAGTTTGAAAGGAGTAGAAACAGTCTTGAGAATTTTATTTTAATTAATTATATTTGAGGGCTTTTTTTCTTCATTTGAGTTTGTCTGGAATAATTTACTGCTGTAGGTCCTTTCACTGCTTGACAAAGGAGCTTTCAGCATACATTTCATAGCCATGAAAAAAAATAATTGCTCTTTTTTTGTTTTAAATTTAAATTAGTTGTTTTTGCAGCGTGGTTCTGATTCCTTTGATCGGGTAAGGCCAATAACACAATGTCTGGTACTCATTTCTACTATTTTATACTTCCATGTACTCATGGAAGTGCTGACTTGAAACACTTCCATGTCATGATTTACCTGTTGAAAACCTGTGCTTTAAGTGTCTCATATGTCAATCTTCTAATTGCTATGTCAATCAGGTGGATTCAGTGGCCTGAACATGTGAATCTAATACATTTTTGTATAAATTTTTGGCCATCAGCTGGAGCTGCAAGAGGTTGTTGGTCTTTCCTAGGTCCTGCATCCCATCTACTAGCCCCACGTGAATGTTTGAAGTACTAAAATGTCACAAACATGACAGCTGCCTATGTTTAGAAAGCTGAATTGATCCCTCACTATCATATAACACTAGGTTTTGAATGGTTATATCCCACAGCCCTGAGGTACCAACACGGCGATCACATTTTCCCATTCTGAGATGTTACCATCTGCCATCGGGTGAGGCAGGAGATGATAATGTGCAGAGGAGATTAGCTTAAATTACCTCATCCTGGCCTTCTGTTAGGAAGCTATGTGCAGTCTTTAGAAAAAAACTATTTATTTTTGTGGTACCTGAGACTTCCAATTTAAAAGCAGAAAATTCTCTTTTACCAGAGAAGTGATTTACTTCACACGTATTTGTGAAACGTGCTGAAGGAATAACACCTCTTGTTCTCTGGTTTAATTCATTGGGCACAAATTCCACTCCACCAGGGCTGTCCTGGCTCTTTCACACAGCCTAGGAAAAACAATCAAAACCATAAAAACCCCAAACAAAATCCCCAAGCATTGTGCAGATGGAGGCATTAAGGACTTTTGGCCACAGATATGGTTGACTACCTGTGGGATAAGGTCATGTTCTGCATCATATTGCTTCCTTATGGCTAGCTGGGACCATCTGCTCTGCGTCTCCTCACTGCCTTAGTCAGAGTTTAGGAGGATAGGAGAGAAAAGGACCCAGACCTTCACTGTCTGGTGTTCCTTTTGCAGAGGAGCAAAAGCAACATACATCATTTGCTTGCAGTACTCTGATATGTCTGTGTGTCATGGGTGTAGGGAACCATGAAGGCTCATGGTTTCATGCAGACCAAACCAAGATTTATGGTTCAAAAAAATCATTCTTTTTAGGAGAATTGCAACACAGAGCATGTTTATTGTTTTAGCTACAGCCCCCTGTGATTTGGAAAAAGGTATGTTTATTGTTAGAGATTTCCATATGCCTGATGCAACATGTGTGTGTCTGTTTTGCATTTTCTGACATGAAGGAAGAGAGCACTCAAGAAGATTTTTGTTTCTTGACTGGTTTGACTCTTTTGGTCAGTACCAGTGAAGATATCATAAAATTTAGTTGGTGTGGCTTGTCATTTCTTGGGAATGAGTGAGATAGTGCAGTGCATCTGAAGCAGAAAAGGGAATATCCAGCTGAAATAATTTTCAGTGTCAAACAAATATTTCAAATTATAATGGCCATTGAAAAAAGCTGCTATATGGGTAAGATTGGATTAATCTTTTATGTCTAAATCTAGGAGCATGTCAAGTGAAATTAATGTAAGCTCTGAATTAACTCCTTTGCTATGAGGGCCTGGTCCCATCACAGCTTTTCAGCATTGCCTGCTTGAGGAAATCATTTACTAAGAAGTCATGTCACAGTCCACATTTGGCTCAGATTAATACAGCTTTACAGAAAGTTCTGTTGAATCTACACATGGAAGTTTCTGTTGAAGAAAAACATTTGCCAAGCATTATGTAAATCTCCATTAGAAAATTTGTAAAATATTCATTATGTGGTTTATTAAATGGGCTTACAAGGAAGTTGGGGATGGACTTTTTAGCCTGTAGTGATAGAACAAGGGATAATGGTTTTAGATTAAAGGAAGTCAGCTTCAGACTACATATATGACACTTTTTACTGTGAGGATGGTGAAACTCTGGCACATGTTGCCGAGAGAGATGGTAGATGCCCCATTCTGAAACACTCAGGTTGGATGCCCCTGTTCATTGCAGGGACACCTTTAAAGGTCCATGCCAACCCAAACTGTTCTGTCATAGTGACTCCATGTTTATGCTGCATAAGAAACATAGGTGTAAGAATTGTTTTTTACTTGGGTTTCAGTCTCATAGAGCTTACAGATGCAGAAAAGGACCAACCATAATATACACATGCTGTATGAGTAACATAGATCAGAGAAAGGATGGTTATCTTTTGGATATCCATGACTAAAATTTTGGGGAGACCACAATAGAGAAAAATCCTGTTGATTAGTGTGGGTTATAAGTCTCAGTTTTTCAAATGTTTCAGTGCATGGTCTATCCATTGATACATCACCACGAAAGTACAAATGTGCCTCTCTGTTTATGTTCTGTAGCCTTAGCAGTTATGTTACTGGACAGTTACAGCTGGTTTTAGAAGTATTTTCTTGAGCATATTGGCAGAAAAATAATTTTCCTCCCTTGAGGAAGAATTCTCTGGAATTCTAAAATTATTTCTGTTCTTCTGACACTCACTGATCAGATATCAAAGTTCAATGGACATAATTTTCTTTTCCTTAACTTTTTTAATATGTGCAAAATCAAAGCTTGGATACTGATACTTTAACAAATGCTATACTCTGAAGATCTCATTTCTATTCTTCTGCTAATAAGATGAGAATCTTGGTCCTAATTTTTTTTCTTTTTTTCAGTAATGTCACTAACATTGAGGAGCTGACTTAAGACCACTTGAAATCAATAGAGAGATTGTAATCCATTTCAATGGGCTTTGAGACAGAGCCATAGAAACCAGCTTAAACAACCACTAGTATTTCAGGAGAACCACAGGTTATACAGCTGAATTTGGCAGCATGTAATTAATTACTGAAATTCAATATCATCTTGCACAATATTTGGCTCTTCTCTTTAAAAAAATGGATTTTTTTTTAAAGTTTCTATCCATTGCGAGACACGCTTTAGAAGTCATTGACAAGAACCAGAAGAATGTCTTTCATTATGTTCAGAATTGTCTGTGTTTGGGTTTTTTATCCCCATCACAGGATAATGAAAACAGCTGGAGTTGAATTATTATAACTCAGAATTATTCACTGGCACATTCCTCTCTTCAATCTGCTCTGTCTTGTGGAAATGAGCTGCACGGTACTGAGAAGATCAAGAACAGTTGTGTAGCAATGTGCCTGAAGTTTGAGATGGAAAATCCCTAACCTCCTCTGGTCACACAGTTCATCTCCAATCTGTAGATGATGCCCTGCTGGGAATGGTAGACTCATCAAGTCACAAATATTTCCATAAAAAGTTGCCCCATTCACTGTTAGACCAGAAACCCAAGCTGTCAGTACACTGACAGGATATCTGTTTGACATCAGACTAACAAGCACGCAAAAGCCACAATGACTTCAAGTCCTTGACAAATTGCTGTTTAATGGATTTAGCAATAATAATGGTTGAAGGACAATACATGAGAAGAACAGCAAATCTGGTTTATGGCTTGCAGTTGCTCCAAAATGCAAAGTCATAATATGCTTTGAAGATTGGCCTCCTGATCTGCTAAATCTCAGCTTAGTGACTTGAGCAGCAATGTTTTGAGGCTTATGTTGTATATAATAATCAATCTTTGCTTCCCCTTTACAATCATACATTTGTATTGTTAGAGCTGTCTGAATTTCTTAAAAGAATGACTTTGCTATTCACTGTCATGGTGCTTGTGTGCTGACAACAGGATAATAATAACATTTGTAATTTATTTTGTAATCAGGCTGAAAAGGAAGAAAAGCAGGTGAACTGTTGGGATTTTGTATTTCCCCAGACATCTTTTTTCATTTTTTTTCATTTTATGCTTTAGGACAGACTCAGAACAATGCTTTCTATCTAATCTGCAGTATTGAATGAATCATAGTTGCCCCTTATTGATCAGTTGTTTAATCAGATAAAATGAATAGTAGTCCTTCCTCCTCAGAGAAAGATATTAATGAGAGAAGAAAGAAGGATGTAGCCTGAAACCTTATCGCTATAGCAGCATACTGCCAGTCCTGTAGACTCACATGTCTCAGTTCTGTCCCTTGAGATCGAGCTCTAACACTTATATTTTCACCTTTGGTCTTGTTTGTTCTGTGACAAACTGCAGTGATCTCTGGAGATATGCTTTGGCATGAGCTACTACCCCAAACAAAGGAAAAAAGGATTTTGTGTCCCCAGGTGACCTCTGCCTGAGGTCAGAGCCTGTGCTTGGTATGGGGAAAGGCAGTGACAACATCCTGCACTCCTCTGCAACCTGTGACATGTCTGTATTTCTGCATCAGGTTACCTCTGTGTCAGGGCAACTTCATAACATGCTGCTGAGGGTAAGTGCTCAATGAGCTAAGCAGGAATTACTTAGGGAAACTGCAAACCCTGAAGTAACCTTGCAGGTGAGATCGAGTCTTGCGCTACTTCATTTTGTTCAGGGAAAAAAACCACTGTCTAATAAAATAAAGTGGATGTAAGGAATGGCTGGGAAAGTAGTTATAAGGGGAGACATGATGGTTTTTTAGATACAATTCACCATAAATTTTAACTTTTAACAGTTATTTCTTTTCCTAGAAGGAAAGAACATTTGCCCTCTTTAAATACAAAATGCTGTGAACTAAGTTTTGAAATGCAGTTTTTGTTCCACACTCCTCATCTCTGGTAGGTAAAACTAAGCACATACTCCTGCTAGGGCTGTGGATGTTAGTGCTCTGGCAGACTGTGTTCACCCCACAGGGATTTCCTCAAGCCCTGTCATCAGTCTGTGCTTTGTGGTATTTCCACAGGGACACAGTTCTCTCTGATGTCCTTGCTGGGCCTGATCTTCCTCCCTGCCAGCAAATATTCTTCAGCATTAGCCTGTACATTTAGGTTTTGACTTTGAAAAGTAAATTTTTCATTTCTCTTTTCTATATCATCAGTTAATATTTCTAATCTTCAGTGTCCTCAGACTGAAAATTTACCTTCAGCAACTACCAAAGGCCTTTGTGACCATTAAAGCTGTCCCAGAGCTGCACACTGCCTGAGTCTCCACCACTGGAGAGGTTGGACCATGGGGTATGCACCACTTCCAGCATGTGCAGCAGGCAGCACTGCCCACCATTGGATCCTTCCTGGAGCTTGGCTGAGGTCTGGAGAATGCCATGGAGTGTGGAGGTGAGTTAGATATCTCATCACCCATCCAGAGTTAGAGCACTTGGGTGCAATGAAGTAGTATGATATCTCTACCTTGCTTTCCTCAATGCATGGAGCATATATAAAATCTACACAAAATCATTAAGTCTGCACACAATATTAAAAAAAAACCCCTCTAAATCGAGATATATTTTAATTTTATAAGGAAGCAAATGTATAAACTTCTTGGATTGCATGATGAATTGTTGAGAAGATGGTGAAAATGGATCAGAAATAAGACAGATAAAGGGAAGCCAGAAGATCATTTAGATCTCAATTGTTGGCTGAAATGTGATCTTCACATGGTTTTTGGTCCCCCTGCCTGAACTTGAGGTCCTCTTAAGCTGCTGATTTCACATGCACTTTCAGGTGCTTTTAACAGCATGGGTGTCCCTGGAGCCAAGGCCAGCATGTCCAAAGAGAATGTCCTTCAGGGAGTCCTTTAATCAAAATACTGCAGCTTGACACTGAGATGAAACACTCCAGAAGGCAACGGGATCCATGTCGAGCAAGAGGTGAGTTATCTTGAGGCTGTCTATTCATTGGGTGGTTTTCTTCTCTGTAGATGGCTGTTGGAGGTGGCTGTCTCCATGACCTGTGCAATCCTACACTGTCTATGCAGCTGACTGTTTTCAAACATACTGCTTATCTTTGTTCGATCTCACACTGGGGTTTTTTTAGACCATTTAACTAGTTTGACAAGATCCTTTTTTATCCCAACCATGTACAATTCTAGCTGTCTCTTGAATATAACTTTATAAGCATCATTTCTAATTTATCATCTAGGTCCATGCTAGATGCACCATGTAGGGGGAGATCCTTCTACTCCAAAGCCTAGTGCTTAGGAAAGGTATGTTTGACAGTGAATATTGTTGGTTGTTCCTGAGAGGGATTTGGTACCTGACCCCATAACATTTTCATCTAAATAGAATGTGTTTTGTAGTTTGTTCAAACAAAAGNTGCTCTGTCACTTTCACAGTGAAACAGTTTTTCTTTATATTCACATGGAACTTCCTATGTTCCAGCTTGGACCCATTGCCCCTTACCAGGCCATCACCGAGAAGAGCCTGGCTCTGTCCTCCTGACACTCACCCCTTATATATTTATAAACATTAATGATGTCACCCCTCAGTGTCCTCTTCTCCAAGCTGAAGAGACCCAGCTCCCTCAGCCTGTCCTCACACGGAAGGTGTTCCACTCCCTTCATCATCTTGGTGGCCCTGTGCTGGGCTCTTTCAAGGAGTCCTGCAAAATATGTGGTGTTTCTTGCTCCTCTCTATTTTTATCATGTGTTAGGCACTCTGAAAAAGACACTGCATTGGTTTGCTGTGACCAATTCTCAGTAAACTCTTCAGCTTTACTTATCTCCTGGCTTAACTGTAGGTCTTTGCAAATAGTTTGAAGTTATACTGATAGGTGTTATACTTTTGCCCCTTTCTGAGTCCCCAGGCATGGCTGCAGCCCTTCTCCAATGTGATGGCAAAAGTTCCTTGTTAGTGTGTGCCTGACAGACATGGTAAACAAGGCATCTCATCCAAATCCTGTTCGAACTTTGATCTCCTCTTCTCGTTCCCTTACCAGCAACAAAAAAAGAGTATTTTTACCCATAATTTGCAGTATAATTAATGCCTTCCTGACCTGATTTTTGTGTATACCAGTATCACCTCTCACCTTTGGTGCTGCAGAGAATTGTTGTCTGCCCTGATAATTCAGAAATCTAGAGTGGTTCATTGTGTACTGAGTAAATCACAAAGGATGGCTTTAGGTTTGTCCTTAACGCCGTGCAATCTTTATTCTCTCTGACCTTTTCCCTCTTATCTTATACCTTCCTCAACTTATTTACCAACTTTTCCACCTCCTCATTAAAAGTGAGGAGTTGTGCAACTCCCCAGAAAAGGCTACTGATATTGACAAACACTTGAAACAACAGATCTGTTTCAAAGGGGAACTGAAAGTCGTTTCCAGGCTCTGAGAACAGAGTGGGTTGGCAGTGTACATCCCATTCTCATGTCAGGCTATCAGGGCAAACTCACAGGTAGTGAAATCGCATCACAAGGTGGTGGCTTCGAAAACATCACACGAGCCTTTCTCTCATCAAAGAGCAGGTGTTTTCTACTTCTGTTTGCTTTATGTTCTTTCCCTGGAGAGATAGAAAAGAATATACTGTTAGGGTATGTATGAAACATGCACCTGTGAACCAGCTTCAAAGAAATTATGGAAGAAAACAGGAAAAAGAATAATGTTAAGGATGGGACAGGAGAAATCAGAGGAAAGCAATTAAAACAAAAGCAGGGATCTTCCTTTCTATCCATGTTCCTGGTGACAAACCTATGGGGTCCTGGCCAGGAATGGGCTAAAACAACTCTGATAGAAATAGTGCTCGTGAAAGAGGACAGAGGGATGTGGGTGGGTTTGCCAATGCCATGCTGAGGAGTTGGGGTGTCAGAACATGGTATGGCCCCTGCAGAGACACACCATTAGAAGTGTGTCTGTCTGGTAACAAACAGCCAAAATTCACCAACACAAGGGTTAATACTGGATGGAGAGATGTAAAGAGGAAAGCAGGATGGAGGAGAATAAAAGGCTTAGTTTTATGCTGACTGTGTGATTTCAGAGGTGCCTCAGATGTGTTGAGCTGGAAGCTGGAGTCTGAATGGGATTCAGGAAAGATTTAAGGAAAGATTCAGGAAAGAAACTGGAAGATTTAGATCTGTTAATTAATTCAAGCAGGAGGAATGTAAGGTCTCTGAGCTGTATGTGTCCTGTGCTTTAAGTCACTTGCAATTGTACTATTAGCAATATGCAATAATATTACAAATATGTATATTAAAAATACTTTCCTAAATGTGTTTGAGAAAACTATTTAGATTTCAAGGAAAAAACTTTCCCAATCTATGTTAATACACCAGAAAAAGGGCGGAGAGCCCATCAAAAGTACCACTTGACAGGAATGACACAGTGAACAGTTTAAAAGCTCTGAATGGTTCTTTAAAGCAGGAGACCTAGGCAACAAAGACATAGAAAGTCCGTAAATATTTTACTCCAGGACGCAATGTTCTTCTATTGACAGTAATAAATATATGAAAAATAAACTTATTAAAATGTTAGGTGGAAGACTATTCTGACAAGGCATTCTTTGCAAATGTCATCTAGCCTCAGAGCATTTCCAAATTGGGCATAAGGTTTTTATGTCCTTTTTGCAACAGCGTAAAATACAGATGATTCATGTATCAAGAGTTATTGAAGACAACTGCAGCTGGCGTTTTGGACTGAAAAAAAAGTTATTTTGATTATTTGCAATTATGGGGTGAATTAAGTTAAAATGGACACAATGTGAAATCAGTGTCCAAACAAAAGATTGGAGCCTAGATTTAAGTTTTGTGACTCTTCTGGGATATAAGACACCATCTTATAAAAAAACGTGAAAAACTCTTGGTTCTTGCCAAAATCAAACAATCAACCAGTCAATTCATAGCAGTTAATGAGAATCATTACATTTATTGCTTGCCTTTCCTCTCCCTCTTTTTGTCTCTTGAATCATTTAAAAGAAACCTATTTGAAAGTGGCACATTGAAATCAATTGATTAAATCTGATTGTCCTTTTCCTCCATTGGTTGCCAGTGGAAACAAGCACATTTAAAGAGAGCGTCCGCTTACTCTTTGCAGTCTCTCTGACAAAGGCCAGTAGGGCTGATATAAATTCAAAAGCAAAATGTGTCCAGCTGCTAGCACTTTGCCAGTGAACAGCTTCTCCTTTACACTTCTTTCTGTCCTAATCTTGAAAAACACCAGGGTAGTCTAGCCAGCTTTTAAATTACCTGGGGGGTTTATTTTGCAATTGTCACACAGATTAGAAACAGGCAGGAGATGGGATGGACCCAGGTGCCTCTTTGCAAATGGTTTCTAGAGCTGAATTGCAGTTGAAATAATGAAGGATTATTCACAACTTTTCCTTTGAAATCTTGTTGTGCTAGCCAAATATTGACAAAATAGCTCTCTTCTCATATTCAGCATGCTTTCTCTAGTTTGTGGTAAAATCATTACAATCATCCTTTAAAGCATGGGTTACTTGTGAATGGGAGGCTGCAAGAGACAGCCTTGGTTTGGGTTCAGTTTCTATGTAACCTTGTGGTCAGCTATCAAAACAGAACGGCTTTGAGGTGTGGAAGAGGAACAGGAGGGAAAACAGTACACCAGTCAGCTTTTACGTGTTGTGGTGTTCATGTAATGCCACTGTGGCTTCCCTTTTATGGCTAATACAAGGCCAGGACACACAGCACCTGCTAAAGCATCCCCATTATTTCAGGTTGCTGAGCCTTGCCCTTGCAGAACTTCCTCTGCTCCAGCTTGGACCTATTGCCCCTTGTTCTATCACTGGCCATCACTGAGAAGAGCCTGGATCCATCCTCCTGACACTCACCCTTTACCTATTTACAAACATTAATGAGGTCATCCCTCAGTCTCCTCCAGGCCGAAGAGACCCAGCTCCCTCAGCCTGTCCTCACATCACCAGATTTGATTTCATTGCAAGTCAGAGGCTTCCGTGGCAGCAGTTTGATTTGGACCAGGATCTCAGGAGGAAGTACATGGACAGAAAATATAGGTGCTCTCCACGTCTAGCTGAATCTACTTCTTAAAGGGATCATGTGGCAGAACGTGGCTCTGTCAGCTGGAGACACTGCCTTAGGCCTTCCCTTCATTGTTTCCTAAATTTAAATTACTAGGGAGTATCACAATGGGATAACCTGGTGGAACATTTCAGATTGGTGTGGCTTTCATCTTTTGGTCAGAACCAAAGTTTTTTTATGGACTATAGACATTGCATACTGCAATGACTGTTTAGGTGAGAGCCCAGATTTTTGGGAAAACTTTTGATAAGCAATGTCAACAAGCTGGTTTTATTTCTCTAACAGTCTTCCCTAAGATCACTCAACTTCTTGCTGTGTCAAAGTCATATGGACTTGGATGCAAATTTGATTTTGTCTTTTTTCATGAAATAAAACCCTCTATCAGTCAATGATTAGAAGACAGCTGTGCTTTGCTACTTGTTTGTGCCACTTTGCATTGAACACAGAAAGTCCCAAGGTAACCAAGAGGTCTGGGCAGCATCACCACTGTGCTTCTGAGAATAGCAGCAGCAGCTTTGAGAGTGTGAATCTATTTAATGTCAGGATTTACTGTCCTTGTTGAATGAAAAGACTGATGTTTATGCAGGTTGTTACATGGCATTTCTTCTTCTTGCTTGGCATTACTCATGTCATTTGCTTGTTCTCTTTGAAGACTTGTAGTGACTTGTTTGTGCAGAGGGTTCAGACGGGAGGACTCTGCTCACCGGTGAGGCAAGTGGCAGCTGTCTGAGGGCACAGCCCATAAACTGCAGGCACAGAAGCTGCAACTGGGAGAGGAGATCCTCACCCCAGCTCTGCTCATGTCAGTAAGGCTTTGTCAAGTTGCATCATACAGTGATTTGCTTACAGCTTTGGCTATAAAAAGGAGGTGCTGCTTGGAGGGACAGGGTCATCATCTGAATGATGCTTTGGCTTCACAGGCATGACAACAATAGGGAAATTTGAAGTTAATCAACGAACATCAGCTCTGGGCACTAAACTTGGTGTTCTAACTCTTGTGTGAGTATGAATTACACCTTGTGTACAGGACATATACCTATATGGATGGCCATCAAGAGTGGAGCTTGCCAGGCACAGGGTGGGCAGGTGTAGTTATCAGGCAAAATGCCTTGTTACTCACAAAATTGATGTAAGAAAGGATTTCCAAATAAAAATGTGCAAGTTCTGTGCATCAAGAGCCACTTTGCTCCATAAACCCTTTTCTGATCTTAGAGATAATCTTTCTTTCACAACACTGAAAAGATTCTTTAGAGAGAAAGAGAATATGAAAAGAAAAGAATTCTCCACCATTAGACTTTTTTTCATGAGACCATCTAACAAAACATTTGAAACTCCTGCTTGATCAAACCAACCAGGGGAATACTCAGGCTTTAAAGTAGCCACTATTTCAGCTGTCAACAATGCTAACTCCTATGCATTTTAAGTCTTTCCACGTTGGAGTACTGAAAGTTGCACTTAGATGAGACTCAGACAGTTAAATCCACTGCAGATTGAACTCGGTGTGATCACAGCTGCAAATTTCTGCTGGGAAGATGCAGGCTGGAGGTTAGGAAAAAAAATGTCATGAGGAGGGTGCAGCACTGGGTCAGGTTGTTTCTGTGAAGTCCTTGGAGGCTTTCAAGCCTTCATTCAAATGAAATCATTGCTGAATAGGTGTACTTTAGTGTTGCTTCAGGGGGAGGTTTGATTAGGTGACCTTCAGAGGTCCCTTCTACCAACACTTCTGTGATGCTCTGAACAGAAACTACCTGAAACTCAGGAAGGTTAGACACATTGTGTTGGAAATATCTTTTCTCCTGAAAGGTTTATCAGGCCTAGGGTGAGCAGCTAGTGCAGGGGAAAGGAGCAGAGGGGAAGGTATCAGATGGTACCAGGGAAGGGAAGTAGCTGCCATGGGGATGGGCCTCCCAGGAGTGGCTGGGTATGCCAGTGCCTTTAGCAAAACGCTGTGGTGGGTGATTTTTGAGTAGTGAACTCACCACAAGACCAGAGGGTTTCTTGAAAGCATGGGGAGAAACTACCATGGATCTGAATTGGACTTAGGAAATAGATTCTGTTAGAGGGGAAAAAAAGGAAGAGAAGGAACATTAAAAACAGTGAGGTAACCCCAAATGATTATTTTTTGTTTGTTTTGTTTTGTGGAATTTGTGTTTTACCGCTCATTTTTTTCAGTGTTTCTCCTATGCCAAGTTTTTAGACCAATTTTTCATTTTCCCTCAAACTGAAATATTCATTACTTACCCAGGGAACTCCTATCTTGTAGTGTATTAAGCAGCAACTTCATTAGTGTGAGCAGGGAGGAGGCAGCTGCTCATTGGCAAAGCAGAAATGTGTAGGGCTACATCTGCAGGTGGGGAGGGTGGGTTTGAACAGGCAGTTGGGTCTCAGGAGGTTTGAGCATTCTGGAGCTGTCCCTTACAACATTGGAAATAGGTATGAAAAGGACCCCTTTGGAAAAGATTCAAATGTCTGGATTTGCAAAGGTGTGTCATATACTGATACTACGAGAGTCCACCTTTGTATTAATAGTTTAAAAATGTGCATATTCTTTAAAGAGGTTTTGACCTGCTATGGATCCACTGAAGAGTTCTGGCTGTTGACAAAGTTGACAGCATTCAGTAAATAAATCCAACATGCTTTTTATAACAACTGTGCCAAAACAACCCAAACAACACAAACAAGCCAAGCTCTAAACCCAACCTACATATATTTCATAATTATTTCGGGTATGTTGTGTTGTTAGTAGAGAAATTCTAAAGAAATATAGGCTAGATATAGTCTTCTGTCACCAGTAGGAACATTTCCATGATTAAACCTTACTAGAATGCTTGCCTTCCCTCACCCTAAAACGTGGCAGTCTCTCTTCTGTGTGGCAGTCTCTACACTGAGAAGAGTTACAGAGAGGAGAGACATTGTGAAACACAGAGGAAAGACAGAGAATAAAAGAGGGAATGTAACTATATGAAGCAGCAGTATGACTGTGTGGAAACTGGAGCACCTTTCCTACGAGGACAGGCTGAGAGAGTTGGGGCTGTTCAGCCTGGAGAAGAGGAGGCTCTGGGGAGACCTTCTAGCGGTCTGCCAGTACCTCAAGGGGGCCTACAAGAAAGATGGGGAGAGGCTGTTCAGTAGGGCCTGTTGTGACAGGACAAGGGGTGATGGTTTTAAAATAGAGGGAGGGAGATTTAGATTGGATATTAGAAAAAAGTTCCTTACTGTAAGTGTGGTGGAACACTGGAACAGGTTGCCCAGGGAGGTGGTGGATGCCCCATCCCTGGAGACATTCAAGGCCAGGTTGGATGAGGCCCTGAGCAACCTGATCTAGTTGGGGGTGTCCCTGCTTCTTGCAGGGGGGGTGGACTGGATGACCTCTGGGAGTCGCTTCTAACCCTAATAATTCTATGATTCTATGATTGTGATGAGAGAAGTGTGTCTCAGGTCTGTGCCTTGTTGCCTGATTAAAGCAGAGCGAGGAGTGCAGCATGCTTTCAGTAAGCACAGCAAGCACACACAGTATTCTTGAATTGCTTCTATCTACCTTTTAAATGTGTCTGTACTTCTCCCACTACCACTCTTTTGTTTAGGAAATGCTCAGCTGCTCTCCCTGTTATTTTATTTTGCTCCTGTGACTTCATCATCCCAGAGCCATTTATTCCAGGCTCGATCTGAATTTGTGCTTGTGACCCAGGGATGTAGCACATAGTGCACAAACATCTTTGCCAATGGCTTGAAACTGAAGGAAAAATTCTGAGCAAGATGCACAATCAAATCCCAGGCAAAGAAGAAGATACATACATCAGGCACAGATGCAGGGTTTAACTCTTAATGCATAGAGAGGTATAGAGTCCTCTTACATCCTGAGGAGTATATTGTCCTCAGGAAAGAGGAAAGCTTTCCCTGGCTAATTGGATTCTGTATATAGCACAGGCAACCTCAGTCATTGCTTGAAGATCTCAGTCCTCTCTGAGCTGCAGAATACCTTCCAGAAAGGCAGTCAGCCCTTAAATATGAAAAGCTTTAGAAAGATTTTAAGCAACAGAGAATCCATATAAAATAACTCTGAAGTCCAATTGTCTTCATAGCTAATGTTTTGTGTGTTATATTTAGTGTTAATTTATCGAGCTCCAGCTTTGGTCTCCAGTTTTATTATGCCTTTGGTAGACTAATAATCCGTCCATTATCAGATGTTCTTTTCGTGTCTGTATGGATTGGAACAGCTTCACCTTTTAACCTCCTCTTGAACAGTGAAGTCTAGGGAAAGCAGCCCCAGAGTATTTGTTTTTCTGGCACTTTTGAAGGGCCATTAGGAAACTGAGAAAGAGAAAATAGCAAAACAAATGTCCAGCACTGGTGCCGTAAATGTCAGGAGTGAGGTGGGCACAGCCTGGTGCAACTGGGTTTTGTGGGCTATGTGAGGTGGGTACTCTGGGAAGGATGGGCTACTGAGGGAGCTAACTGTTCACCCCAACACACAGTCTGAGCAGTGAGGCCATGCAGAGGTGAGGACAGGGCTGGAAAAATGTTGCATTCAGAGATGGCAACATCCATCAACAAGATCCATGAGGGCAGCCCCTAAACTAGGCTTTGGATATGCTGGAGGCTGGATCTCTTGCTATCAAATATTTCTCTTCCTTGGGATAATATTCCTCTGCTTGTATACCCCTGGTTCATGGTTTTACTTTGGCAATTGGAAGCCACTATAGCCTTTTTTAGATGCTGTGTAGTAACTGTGTACTCGTACAGCCTTTCCTAATTGTGACTACAGGTTTAAAGCTGGTGGACAAGACTAGTTGTGCATTTGAGAGGTGATAATTTGGGATAAGTGGTGGGTGATGGTTTCTTCTGCCAAGTGACAGGTGATAGGGCAAGGGGAATGGCCTCAAGCTACACTAGGACAGGTTCAGATTAGATGTTAGGTAGAAAGTCTTCACTGAAATTGCTGTTGGGATGTGGAACAGGCTGCCCAGGGAGGTGGTGGAGTCACCATCCCTGGGTGTATTTAACAGACAGGTAGATGAGGTGCTTGGGGATATGGTTTAGGAGAGGACAGGGACGGTTGGACTGGATGATCTTAATGGTCTTTTCCAACCTGGTCATTCTGTGATCCTGTGATTTGTGCCCCTACACTCTTAGCCAAGGCTGTAGGAAGGCTGGCTGCCACGTCTGCAGGGGTATCTGCCTTTCTGTCCCACTGCGATACAAGACTGTCGTGTCTCTTGTTCTGTGGTTGCATCTCTGCTGCTGTTGGTGCTAACCTATCCCTTGTGACATCTTCAAATTTTATAAAAACAGCCAAATAAACACCTCCCTTGAGATGGCATGATAACCTTTTTTCTCTCATGTCATCTATATTCGAGCTACAGTAAGTTTGCTTGTGCATGATTGTGGGTTTTAATCCAAATGCCATGCACCAGTACATTAAATGCTTTACAAAGGCTTAGAAATATTAGCACACATCCCTTCATCAACCAGATTTGTGATCTGTGAAGAACATAAAGTGTGTTTGTGTGTGAATGTACAGAGCTGCAAGTATTTGTGTTCAAGTCAAAGAGGATGGGGCCGATCAGGAAAGCCTGACGCAAGGGCTGTTGGAAGGGGGCAGATGTAATGTGTGAGAGTGAACAGGCTTTCTTAGAAAATACTTCCAGGCCTTGTGATTCTATTGGATCTG
>VXBZ01011332.1:142122-183349 GCA_013399135.1 Heliornis fulica | reverse complement strand
CAATATGCAACCACCCCTTCAAAAAAAAAAACAAACCCCAACCCCAACCAAACCAAAAAACAAACACCCCCTCCCAAAAAAAACCTCCACCAGACAACAAGAAAAAACTAACACAAAACTCCCACAGCAAAACCTAATCAGGTCAGCTTCTTTGTTGGCCATTCCTTCCTGCATGGGTTTGGCTGACAAAGGAAATCTAAAGGGGATGAGGAAGTGAGGACATACACTCCTCTTGCATGAAGTCTTTGGGTAGCAATTTTGTAGGAAGGCAAGGGCAGAGAAAGAAGAATCAATGGTTGTACTGACTGAAGTACTTGAAGGATGAAATGTTTTCAGAATGACTCTGCTGACCCTGCCTCTCTCTCTACTTTGTAGACTGGCTGCTCTGAGCAGGTGCCAAGATGAGCAAGAGTAAAAGTTCATCAGCAGATGTTCAAGTGCGGTGGCTGATCTGCACAAGCTCTAGTGCACAAATCTTCACATCAAAGAACCACCGAGAACAGGAGAAAGAAACATCACAGGACTTTGTCTCAGCTGTGCCCATGTGTGTGGATGTGCAAGTATATAAATTTTAATTCTCTCTTTTCAACATTATCAATGGGAATACTCTTGAAAAAGATGACAGTGGAGTTATTTTTGAGTAGGAGTGAAGTCCAAAGATGAAATCTGTGTTGATGTATGATGGACAGGAATCTCTTGAAGCCCAAGCCCCATACAAGCGATCATACCACATACATGTGATACATGGATCACGCTTTCTACCAATCTTTCTGTTATGAGCAGGTGTTTTATCCCCCATAATACATTGGTTGTTCCAAATCCCAGCATTTCCAAGGGGCAATTTGTTGCCCTCCCTCTTAGAAGTGTTCTACTTTCCATCCTAAATTTGTGCATGGTGAATTTGTCCTTTCATTAGTATTGTTCTTTAGCTTAAATGCATCTTTACCTTCCCTGGTGTTTACCATCCTCCCCAGTGTTTTTGAAGAATACAGTGCAATTCTGCTCCAGTCAATATACACTTGTAGTGAGAAAATTGGTCAGAGCTTGTAACAAAGTAGAGACAAATCCATCCTGGAATCCGTCACAAAATAGTGGAGTTTCTTTTCCTTGCACCTTCAAATGCACCTCCTTCTCTTTTGTATAGACCTGCGACAAAATTATCTCCATCCTAAGCCATAATGAAGAAGTTTATTATCAGGTGACCTATCTTTTATGACAAGTTTTTCTTGTCTAATGATATCAAACTACCTCCCATACTCCTTGACATTTTCCAAAATTTCTCTTTGTAATTGTGCAACCATCTGCCATATGGCCTCTGGTTCCAAACTTGGTGGTTCTATCAAATTAAGTTGGTGTGGTCCTGCTATTTTTGCCAAAATAGTAAAATGAAAAAGGATGGTCAATCCCAAGCAAGGCACTTGAACAGCATCGTTAATTACTCTCTTCTGGTCCAAGTCCTTCAAAGTGTTGCTGTTCTTTGCTTACCTCACAGTTCTTTACTGGCAGAAGAAAGATGATGTGTGTTTTTCTCAGTGATGGCCAGTGATAGAACAAGGGGAAATGGTTCCAAACTGGAAAATAGAAAGTTCCATCTTAATATAAGGAGGAACTTTTTCACTGTGAGAGTGATGGATTACTGGAACAGGCTGCCCAGAGAGGTTGTGGAGTCTCCTTCTTTGATCAATCTCCTTCAAGATCAATCTGGACATGTTCCTATGTGATCTACTCTAGATGATCCTGCTTGGGCAGGGGCGTTGGACTGAGTGATCTTTTGAGATTTCTTCCAGCTCCTAATATTCTGTGATTCTATGATGAATTTTTTGGTGTGTAGAGCCTAAATAATAGAAGGTAGGTCCTGCTTGCTTAAGAAGTACTGTTGAGCTTTGCAAGTACAGCTACTAAGATCAGCTCTTGTCCCTGGATCCTGCTGGTTGAGTCAGGAACTACAGGCGTGATTACACGTGCATGTAAGGAGCAGCTTTAGTGCTTTAAGAGGTTTGCCACTTTCTGAGTCACATAGGAGCTTACAATGTTTGTACTCAAAGTGTCTGTACAAAGTTGAACGGGGTAGCAGAAGAGATTGTGAAAGCTCAGCTGTGAAATGTTTCTGTCCCGCTTTAGGTATAACATTTTCTATTGACTCAAGGAAGACCAGGATTTCAATTAAAGACTAATCTGCATTCCTGTGTGTGACACCCCTACACATTTGGAATGTCAGAACAGCTCCAATATGACAGTAATGTAGTTTCTGTGACCTTTTCTCTTTTAATGAGAAAATTATGTCTTTGAAATAGACATAGTTCAGGAAGGACTTTGTCACCCAACCTAAGAAAATCTAAACAAGACTAATGTTTGCAACTTTAAAAGGAGAAAAAGAGGATATCTTTGGGGTAAGATACTGAAATATTTTTCTATTCAAACCCCTATTAAATATTATCTTTCCAGGTCTTGGCTTCAGTTGAACTGAAGACACTTTCTGCCTGAAGCCAAAACAAATAGAAACTAACAGAAACAGGATGGGAGCCTTCAAATGGAAGGTGTACTGGTTACAGGTTTCAGAGTTGAAGAAAATACATTTAAAGGTAAGAGAAAGTGTGGAAAAATTGCTTGGTACAGCTTAAAATAAAAAGACCCACAACCTACTAAGGTTAGCTACAGGTTTAATGCTCAGGTTGTGACCTGAGCATTAAGATGTCCTGTAAGGCTACTTTAGGTGATATTTTGCTTTATTTTCATTCCAATATAGAGAAGTATGAACCTTTTTCTGATAAGAATACAGTGAGCATATTTATTGGATCATCTCTGCAGCTCTTGGGAATGAAACAGAAAAATCAGTTAAAAATATGATTTTTTTTCCAGTTATTATGTGTGCACTGATATTACCATAAGGCTTCTTTCCTAGCATAACCCTGGCAACTCCAGTAGGATGTGGGCAGTATGAAGGCCATTTACACATGCTCCCAGTTCATTTTTCTTTGTCTTTTGTTTTATACTACAGCCATGTCCAAAGCCTACTGAAACCCTACTTCATTAGGATTTAAATCAGACCCTACTTTTCTCCCACATTACATGAAACAATTATATTTTTGGGTTTTAGGAGTTACTTTTGCAGCCTGCTGCTTATCACCAAATAGTACAGTTGAACAGCATGGTAAAAAAGAGCAGTAGGCATCTCCTTTTTTGTTGCCTTTTTGCAATCTCTACCCTCAAGGCCTTCTCCTACTCTGGAGATATATATGTACTCTGTTCCTCTGGCTACCAACCAGCTCAGAAAGGTGAGATTGGACTCCAAAGTGGGATATAACATCCCCCTTTTTGTATGTGTCATAGATAGATTACTACATCCATGCAATGAAAGATGGCACACCTGAGCAATGCAGCTATATGCTTGTTCTGCCCTTGGGATGGAATTATTGCTGTATTCCAGCCCACAGTATAATCTAACCATAAGTGCAGAGGCACAGAGTCAGCCTGCACTAGGTTTGAAATGCCCATCCATCATAAGCAATTGCAGAAGAATGGCTCCAGTGTGAGCAAGGGCAACACAAGATCATCTTCTGTTTTAAAATTAAGGAAGGAATTATGACACAAGTGAAAGCTATTTAGACTTTTGGCTTATGTCAAATTACATCAGATCAAAAGATGGATATGGGTCTGTCCATAGCCTCCTAGAAAACAATGGTTAGTAATTCCTTAGAGCAGCCTAAGAGATTAGGACATAAACTGTCCATTGAAATTGTGTCTGAACCTCCTGAGTGCCTGGCAAAACCTGTCAGTGTGCTCAGCTCTGAAGTATTTGCAAGTTGTTAGGCTGCTCCATTTCTTTTTTGTATTAATGGTTGCAATTAAGTTTCACTATTTTCACTACCTGAGCTCCTGATCCCAGAAACGGGCGAAGCAGAGGAGAGTTAAGGGACAATGACACCAATAGGTAAGAGCTGGATAAGGACATCTGCTTAAACCCGTGTTCTCTAAGCACCCATCCTGATGTTTTTTTGCTTTCTAATGTTTGGACCAAACAGAACAGGAACAGGTTATTTTACAGACTGGTTAGCCCTTCTCTGGCACTGAAAAGGTTAACAAACCTACTGTGGGAAATGAAGAAATATGTTGAATATTTTTGGACAGCTGCAACACTAGACACAGTTTGCTGTAGTTCACCGCAGGTGAAATAACTATTCAGATGCTAATATTTCCTTTGAGATACTCGAATGTGTTTTCCTTCAAAGAAGTGTAAAATACTCACCCTGGGTGAGCAAACATGGCATCACCATTAGAAAAATTATTGTAAATAAAATCTTTTTAGCGTGCGGCACAATGGACATTGTGATCTTAACTTCATCCACTGAGTATGTAGCTGAGTCCCTCTGGTGGCATAAACATTTTGTTGGCTTCAGTGTGTTATTAAAATTCTATTTTACAGCCACGTTATATCTGCAAAGTCACAGGTAGCTTTTTTTTTTAATGGTTTTGGACACGCAGAGGTCTGTGACAAAGTGAATCTTGGATTAGAGAAAGTGCAGGCTAGTGTTAATGAGTGTAAATTGATTTTTAGCTGTGAGGGGCAATTATAGATGCAGTGGAAGAAGGAGGGAATTTTTGAAAGGATACTCAAGAACTAATTACTATCAGTAAGAAACACGCAAAGAGCAACGTAATACCCGGGACAGCCAATAGGGATAAAAGCTTGTACACAGATCTGTCATGACCCAGTAGTGAAGACTGTTTAAAAACACTGATCACCACTTAGCTTGTAAATGCGCTTCCCCCTCTTTCTCACTCATATATTCTCTCTCTCTCTCTCTGACACACACACACTCCTGGATTTACAGAAGACAGACATCTAGGGTACTTCTTGGCATCTACAGGAAAATCAGATGGGATTCAAACCCCACAGCAGTAAGTACTCACTGCATTAAATGTTGATTAAGTGGCATGCTGTCAGAACCTAGATTTAATAGTATATAAAGGAGGACTTTAATGGAAATTGGTTGTATTTGATTTTTCTTAGGAACTGCTGAAAGCTGCCTCTCGAGGATTACAAATTCACCTTTTGCTTTTGCAGATGCTTGTTTACTATCCGTGTGGTAACCTCCGGACAGCCGGTAATCCATTCATTATCCACACCGATTGAGTGCAGGAGCAGTGTGGTGGTAACTACTTCACCCAGCTGACAGCCGGCGACAAAAGGAGGGAAATGATGAATTCGGACAATTTAACCTCCCAAAGCTTCCTCTCTGCAATTCATAGCAATGCCAGCAATTTATTCTCAGGGCTCCAGTTCGTTCAGACCTTCAAGCCGCTCATCATCCCCTGCTACTCGCTGGTGGTTTTTATTGGTGTCATTGGGAATTACCTTCTCATTTACGTTATCTGCAAGACAAAGAAAATGCACAATGTCACCAACTTCCTGGTGGGCAACCTGGCGTTCTCAGACATGCTCATGTGTGCCACCTGTGTACCCCTGACACTCGCCTATGCCTTTGAGCCCAGAGGATGGGTGTACGGGCGATTCATGTGCTACTTTGTTTTCCTGATGCAACCTGTCACTGTGTTTGTGTCTGTCTTCACCTTGACTGTCATAGCTGTGGACAGGTATTACGCCATGGTGTACCCATTCCGCAGGAGACTCACCATCCCTCTTTGTGCTTATATCCTGGCTGCTATTTGGCTGCTGAGCTGTACCTTGGCTGCCCCAGCTTTGGTTCACACTTACCATGCAGAGTTCCCAGAACTGGACTTCTCCATCTGCGAGGAGTTTTGGTTCCACATGAAAAGAGATCGCTTGGCTTATGCCTACAGCACTCTCATCATCACCTACGTACTGCCTTTGGCTGTCATCTCCCTGTCCTACCTGAGAATCTCAGTCAAGCTGAAAAACCGCGTGGTCCCAGGCAATGTCACCCAGGGCCAGGCTGAGTGGGACCGAGCAAGGAGGAGAAAGACTTTTCGCTTGCTGGTCTTAGTGGTGGCAGCCTTTGGAGTCTGCTGGCTGCCTCTGCACATCTTCAACGTGATAAAGGACATAGACATCAGCTTGATTGACAAGCAGTACTTCAACTTCATCCAGCTGCTCTGCCACTGGTTTGCAATGATGTCTGCTTGTACCAATGCCTTCCTCTATGCCTGGCTCCATGACAGCTTCAGGGGGGAACTGAAGAAAATGTTTGCCTGGAGAAAAAAGAAAATTGGACCCACTACAAATTGCATTATGGCCAGTGTGGTGCTGTAAACGAGAGCTGGTGGGAGTGCCCTTCCTTTGTATCGTAACACTGTAAGTCTTTTCCACTATTAATTAGACTTGGTTCCTGACATTTGCCCTCAGAGCTCAATTATCACAACCCAAGTCCCATGTACAGCTTTCCCAGCACTGGAGATGTAGAGGCAGATATCCAGTCCCAGAAACTTCTTTACTTCTTTGGCAGGAGTTAGTTAGAGGCCAAGAAAATGTTAGCACAGTAAAATGCCCTTGTGTAAACTACAGCAATCCCTCCTGTCTGTTTTGGATATTGCTAGCAATACAGACATGGGATTTGAGGTCAGGGAGAAGCAAGGGTGAACATGAGATCTAAATATCTCAGTGAAGAAGTGCTTCAGATTGAATAAAAATTAAATCTATCTATCTACCCAGAGTCCAGCCCTTAGCACATGAGCGAGGGTGGAGGGCTAACACTATTCCTGTAGTCCTCTTGGGTTGGGACTGTGCAGAACAGCCTAAGGCTCCCTGAAGTGCCCTGTCTGAGAGCTGTCTCAGCTGGGGGCAGGAAACCGGGTAGTTAGGAGCTGCTTTGAGCGTCTCTCCACCAGCTGTGTGCTCATGTGCCCACTCCTAAGGGTGCAAGAGATGTGCAGGGTGATGGTACCAGCTCACTAGTCCCTCCTCAAGAAACTGATCACAAGGTTTAATAATGCTTCCACCAGCTTTGATCTCCAGTGACAGCCAGAGACTTTAATACCTTCTTCAGGTAACAGACAATGGGTGAAAGGGGCTGTTGACATCGAGCTGTGTATGAACACTGCATGACCCGTAAAGATAGACCTGTCAAGTGGAGTGGTGTGGGAAGTGCTCTCTTCTGAGGAGCCTAATAATTTCCTTTGACATTCACCTTTCAATTGCATGAGGGAGTTAGAAGCTATAATAAACCTAATGGTTTCTAGTTTCTTCCTCCTTCTGGCTGAACTGAAAATAACTGCAATAATAGATAAGAGTAAGGGGAAAAGTTCTCAAAGCAGACAGCATTTCTGGAGATGTTTCTTCCAACCTGCTCAGCCAGAAACTGGGATAGCACTGGGGCCTGGCTGACTGCGCTGAGATCAGCCAGAGCAGCACTGCAACCCGGGGGCAGTTTTGGCCATGGTCAGCAAGGGTGTCTATCCAACAGTAACCTCACATAGCCAGTAACATATGTGCTGCAAGGCAATGCAAATAAAGGAGGGGGAAGAGGGAAGAGAGAGAGGATGGCTTCCCTAGTTTGTAAATTTACTCCTACTGTGAAAGTGTGAATATCATTTTGCTCATCAGCATTCAGTAAGCTAATCTGGTTAAAAAAAATACACAGATGAACATGCACACACTGGGAAACACATTGGAAAAAACATTTTAAATCCCTTCTCAGAAATTTCCTTAGAATTTCAAGCTGTTCTCTTGCTAGTAATGAGGAACTGGGCATTAGAAGCTGATTACAGAGACAGTGAATGAAGGAAAGTCCTTTTAAAGTGGGTATTACTTGCATTCACTCTGTGATGAAGTGCATCATCTGCCTTGCTTACCCTGATTTAGAGATCTGAATTACTTATTAAAGGATGTTTTGCTTTTGCCTGAATTTTAGGAAAACGTTTGTCCTTCAAGCTCATTCTAACAAGTTACTGGAATAACTGGTGATATAGGAAAGGTTAAAAAAAACCCCACCAAACCCTTCTAAACCAACCAGCAAAATGCTGTCAGCTTTTCAGCTCCTGTTTCAGGGCTGTTTTGAAGAGAA
Organism: Heliornis fulica; assembly: GCA_013399135.1. NCBI lineage: Eukaryota > Metazoa > Chordata > Aves > Gruiformes > Heliornithidae > Heliornis > Heliornis fulica. The sequence continues at coordinate 175,367 of VXBZ01011332.1, read as the reverse complement.
CAGGGAGTAGGACAGCAAGAGAGCACTAAAACAGCACTGAAAAAAAAGCAGCCTTAAATAACAACAAAATTCTGATTCTTAGAGACTTTTTTTTTCTTCTATGGAATTATGTTTCTTCAACCTGTTAATTTGACAGTTTGTAAAGACTAATGCTAACATTATGGGCCATCTCAGTTTTCAAACTCATGCACTAAATAAACTGTATTTAGTAGCACTGGAATCCAGAGTGTTCTGAAGCCCAGTGGAGCCACTGGGAAGATGCTCATTAACCAAGCAGGCCTGGGATCACGTCCTTCTTACACATCATGTTTTTAACCTCATTTGCCAACACTGCAGCTTGCCTTGTTAATGTTCTCCTGAAGCTAGTGACTGCAAATGGCTGCTGCAGAGACCTGCACTAAGCAATCAAGAGGGATTTCTCTATTTATTTTTTCCCCTTTGAGGTAGAAATAAAGGGATGTTCAGTGCATTTATTGTTCCCACGGTGACAGATGTGCTGGGAACATCTCGCTACCAGCAGCCCCTGGAGCCCAGCTATGGCAGTGCTGAGGTCTGTCATCTCAAGGAGGTCCTCAGGACTGCCCAGCACGGCAGGCACCCTTCCTTTGGTACTGGTTTAACCTGTACATGCCTTGAACCTGCCAGGACTTGCACCTGCAGCAGAAAGCTCAGAACCTGCCCCTTGCTTCAGGCTCTTCTCAGGACCAGGTTTTGCTGATGTACCCTGAAACAACCTGTGTTTCCCAGCCATGAGCTCCTAGAGCCCCTCTCTCTCCCCAGCAGCCCCCTTGGCCCACCTCCATGGCCTTTTACTTCAGGCTTTCCTTGCACAGTGCACAAAGGAGATCTGGCCCTGAGCAGGGGCTGGCAGGGACGGAAGCACAGCCACGTTCGCTCGGCCTCACCTCTGAATCGAGCCCCAGGAATATCTGCTCAGTGTAATTACTGTTTTCTCTGGTATCCAAAGTAATAAACAATAATAAGATTTAGAGGCACGTTGGTGCACTTCTTTAATCCAGTTATGCAAATAATTCTATTAAAAGCTGCCATGTGAAATGTGTTTGTTAATCTCCAGCCCTCCCCAGGGAACCGCTGCCTATCGCTGAGGGACCAGGGCTCTTCGTTACAGTATTTTTGGTGGTATAATTTTTAATTATGATTTAAGAAATCATTGCATACTTAGATTTTATAAAGTAGACTGGTTCAAAACTTGGTGGAACTACAAGTTTCCCTATAAGAACTTTAGTTGCTGTTCCTTGCCTACATCTAAGTCCAAGGACTTGCACACTGCAGGTTTGGAGCAGGGTTTGCATCTAAACAGAGATATGGCAGAATGCTACATGCTCCTCATCTCCTGGGATTCCATTCCAGTTGTTTACATACACAGAGACTTCTGGAGGTAGAGACTCATGTGTTTTGCATTTTATAAAAGCAGATACATGATATTTGTGACAGCTCCTCGAACTGTTCCTAAAGGACCATCTCTGGTAACAACTCCTAGATGTACTATGGAGTTTGTACACCTGGTCTGCAGTGGTGTTTGCAGATATCAAATGCATTAGTCAGCAAGTGGGTTATGAGACTGTGGTGAGTCTTGGGCTTTGGAAATGGCCAACCCACTTCAGGGCACACTTATTCATTGTAAAGATCATCTGGTAGGTTTAATAGAGCCAAGGATCTACATCTCAGCAAGAGCTGCATATCTTCAATGTGGAGATAGATAGAGATATAGAAGAAGATGATGGGGACAGGCAGGGGAGAATGAGACGTCTTCACTTAAAGTGAAGAGCATAGATTTAGACAGTAAGAATCAGAGGTTCTTGATAGGCAGCTATTCTGCATAGCTGCCAGGACTCACACAGCATTGCTTTAGCAAATACACTGTATTTCCAATGTTTACTGATGCAGAAATGCTTGATCAAACATCAGCTAGTCCCTATGGTCAAATGTGGGTTTGCTATTATAAGGCAACATGCTTACACAAAAGTACATAAAGAATAAAGCAGTATTTGGTCAGGAATTAAAAAAAAAACCCTACCAAAAAATAGAGATTGGATAGTGAACAAAGGTCACTAAACATGAAATCAGGAAGCCAAAGAAAACCAACAGGTAATCAAGCCTGAGGTAGGAGCAGGAAGAGTTGCTATTCTCTCCCCTACCTCAAAAACCTCAGCTCAGAGCAGTCACCAAAGACTAACTTGTTTGCACAATGTATTGCTTTAAATATATTGTCCTTATGCTTGGATGAAGAAGACAGAGAGATGTATGTGTGTCGTATTTGGGGAATGATAGTTTTTCTGGGATGGGCAAAAGCAGATCTGGCCATAAGGCCATTACTTACAGGAGCATGGCCAGTGCTTCCCAGCTTATAGACAGGGCAAAACTGGAATTTTTCCTATCAGTTGAACAACAGATGATCTGTACAGTTTTAACTGAGTGAATCTTGCTTGCTGAGGTGCCAATAGTGATATATAATTAGTTGTCTAAGATTATGCAGGGTACAGATAGAAGCTGGAAAAGGTACACCTGCAGCTAGGAAAATAATACTGAATGGGGTAGAGCTGTGCAATGCATCCATCAATCTACCCACCAGATGAAAAAGAGGGCACAGAGAGAAGCAGTGTGCTGGTGGAAAAGCTACTGATGCCTCTGCTGCTTCTGCATGAAGAAATAGAATACAAATATTTACTACCAGCTCTTTTCTCTCACTGACTGCTCCTTCCCTTTTCTCAGAATGCTTGCATTCTCCTGCTTCCCCTGGAGAAAAGGTTGTTTGAGGGTCAAAGCAAATATTTCTGCCTCATAAAAAGCACACAGAAACCAGGGAGGGTTCTCTTCTCAAACTTCCCTCTGCAAGGTGTGCCAGCCAGCTGTGCCTGGCACGTAGTCCCTGCACCCAGCCAGTCTCTGTGCAGGAAACCAGCTGGCAGGAGCAAACCTGACCCTTAGAGCACTGACTTTTGTGGTTCCATCAAGACCCATGTATGTTTCTCTGCTCTGTTCTCTCCCAGGCTTGGAAATGAAACCATTAATTAACTGATCAGTAGAAGCAGGAGCCTTGATGATGCTGAACTCCTAGTAACTGTCTGAAATGTGGAAGAATATTAGCATTTTCTTAGGGCTCCCCAGGGAAGGAAAAGAAATCTAAGTGTTCTCCCCTTTAAGGAACTGAGCAGGATTGCACAAGGAATGGTGTAAATGGTTCACAATGAGTTACAAGATGGCCAGGCTGTCTCCATCCAGGGCAGAAAATGAGGGGTTAAGGGCACACATATAGCTCATTAGAAGTTGCATCCCCTTGGGGTTCAAAAAAACTACTCTCTCTGCCAAGCAGCTGATAGGATTGACTTTCTTGCCTCCACTTTCCCTTTTTACAGACTGCTTTGTCAAACTAAGTTAATGAAGCTCGTAATTGATATCGATAATAAAACATGCATTCAGGAGCTGCCTGCTTTGTGTCTCTTGCCCATTGGAAATCAATTTGGGATCACTGATATCTGTTTGCAGCTGACTGGGCTCTCCATCTTTTGGATCTTGTTTATGTTAGTTATCATCTTTACATTGTCATTACCTTGTGGTTTATTTTTTTGTGGTCCACTCCCCCCCCCTACAGGAGACCTTCAGAAGGAGATGATGGCTTTAACCCCTACATTCCCTACTGTTCCTCCATTCCCATTAGGCACTGGAGATGTTTTCACAGCAGCTGGCAGGGCTACAAAGAGAAGCTCATTGCTCTGCAGCGCAGCGGTGAGATCGGCCTCCCCTGCTAAGAACAGTTCTTGGCTCAGCTGAAGGCAACTGGTGCTCCTGTGGGGCTGAACAGCACTGGTGTCATTGCTCTGTCTGCAGTTTCCCACTACAGGAAGGTGTGTTGTGCTACCCCATCACACCCACGACATGACACACCACCACTCCAGTGACAGCTAAACAACACAGTACTGTGATGCACTGCCACAGGCTGCAACCAGTTACAGCTCAGGTGTCTGCGACCAGCCGCCTGGGGAAGGCAAAGCAACACACTGTATTGGGAAATAAGCCCATCTTGGGCTTGTGGAAGCAGGGCAAGAAAGAAAAAGAAAAAAATTAAAAAAGAGTATTTTTGGACTTCAAGCAGACAATAACCATCCAAAGGCTAAACCTATAACCACCCAGGGGCTGTGTTTCTGTACGCATGTAGGAGTTACTCAAATCCTCTTGCGAGCACGGTCTCTCCCTTGCAGGGTGCCAGTTCAGTGTATCTATCAGCTTTATGGCACCTTTCCTCCCATCCCTCAGCCATGCAGTGGGCTTGAACAGCATCAAGCCAGGCATGTGCATGAACCATCAGCGTGAGGCCCATGCATGAAGAGCCACCAGTGTATGGCCTGGACACAGATCAGCTATGGGCAGAAGCACTTGTGAAAGTCTCTCCCCTACTTTTGATTTTTGGTTTGGTTTTTTTTTTTAATAAAAAAACCCAGAAAGTTTGGGGACAGATTCCAGGGGCAATATTCCTCCAACCTACTCCTCAGCAACTGCATGCAACTCTGGAGAAAACGAGATGGAAATAATAAAAAATACTGTGTGCAAGAGTTAGCTATGAGCTGCTAGAAATTACTGAATAAATAAAGTATTTCAAACCACTGAGAAGACAAAACCTTCAATACTCAGCTTTGGAATAACTTTCCTTCAATTACTGGATCCTTTTATAATTCAACATCTGTTGTTAATATGCATAAATTTTAAAAATTAAAAATAATTTCAAGACCATCTGAAGCACCAGACACAGCATATGGCAGACCTGTTTAATCTTAACAAGTCAATAATATTATCATTGTGAATCACTTCATTACAACATGTATTCATGCCTGTTGTATAAAATAATGTTTATTTGTAAAAGTCTGTTGTACCACCCATGCAATTGTTAGTTGTCACAGCTAATTCTAAAGTGTTTGGATAGTACTTCCTCTTGGAAAATTACCACAGACTGAGGACAGACAAAATGTAAATCACCTCTGGTCAAACAAAGTTCTAATAACATCACCAAAGTGCAGGGAAGATTTTACGATGTGCATTTTGTTGTAGTTACCAAAAAAAAAAAAGAAAGATGTAAAAAAGTAAAAAAACTATGACAGTGAGTCTTTATTTTCAGGGCATTGCAGGAAGCACTCTTGTGATATACTTCTCACCCCAAGAAGTTGCACACAGGGTCTAACAAGATCTGTGTGCTTTTGTAGGTCATAACGTTCTTAGAATCACAGAATGGTTTGGAAGGGACCTCAAAGATCACCTAGTTCCAATCCCTTTGCCATGGGCAGGGACACCACTAGACAAGGTTGCCCAAAGCTCCATCCAACCTGGCCTTGAACACTTCCAGGGATGGATATTCCACAACCTCTCTGGGCAGCCTGGGTCTCACCACCTTCAGATCAAAGAATTTCTTCCTAACATCTAATCTAGCCCTGCCCTCTGTCAGCTTGAAGCCATCACCCCTTGTCCTGTCACTGCACTCCCTGGTGACAGGACAGCCCCTCTCCTATTTCCCTGTAGGACCCCTTTAAGTATTAGTAGGCCGCAATTAGGTCTCGCCGCAGCCTTCTCTTCTCCAGGCTGAACAAGCCCAACTCTTGCAGCCTGTCATTACTTGCTTTCTTACTAAATCAAGAAATCTATTTGCCCATGAAACAGTGTTTACTGCCCACCCATAAATGTTGCAGACCAGGGATAGGGTGAGGACATTAGGACAGGTAAAACTTCAGAAGTGGAGGTTAAAAGCCAGACTACCCTGACCTTTGAAGCACTCAGTTATTGTCTAAAGGCAACTGTACATTGAGAAGCTGTCTGTCAATCATTTTCCAAGAAGATTTACCTCATCTCCCCATGCATTTTTAGGAAAGGTGCTTGAATTTCAGGCTACTAATTTTAATGAAAACATCTCCCTTAAGCCCCAGTATGAGGCTTAAGCCTCATACTGGGGCTTAAGGGCACCCTCAGCAGCGCCTGTCTGCTCCTTCAGCTCAGACAGCACAGTATCCTGCACACCAGCATTCACCATTTGGGGTGAGAACTTCTCTCATGGCATTGCACAAATGCTCTGCTGGGGATGTTGTCAATGCTCCAATGTATTCACCTAATATTGTAATCATAGAATGTGTTAGGTCAGAAGGGACCTTTAAAGGTCATCTAGTCCAACCCCCTGCAGTGAGCAGGGACATCTTCACTAGATCAAGTTGCTCAGAGCTCCATGCAGCCNTGTCCTATCACTCCATGCCCATGTGAGAAGTTCTTCCCCAGCTTTCTTGTAGGCACCTTTCCGGTACTGAAAGGCCACTATAAGGTCCCCCTGGAGCCTTCTCCAAGCTAAAGAAGCCCAACACAAACAAACCCCAACTCTTAAAATGTTCAAGCCTGATTTGTGGTTTCAGTACTGTTTTAGTCCTTTCTGAGGATGTACACAGAGGTAGGTAACTAGCAGCCTTAGGCTAATTATCTCTTCTATACATGTGAAACTTATTATCCAGAGAAAAAAAACAACCCCCAAACCCTACCATGTAAAAGGGATGGATAAACATTAAAAAAAAAAAAAGTTCTTATAATACCTTTTGATTCCTGAGGTCCCTTTTCAAGAGTGGCAGAAGATGTTTTAATTTTTGCCCACCATTGTGGAAGGTGGGTGCAAGGGAAACATTTGGTGTAATGGGATTGCTGAGTGATCAGAAAAGCACAGAAAAGTTGAGGGCAAGAGGATTTTTTGTGCTAAAATGAGTCAGTTGTACAAGCTGAATCTCCAATATGATGTTCAACAGCCTAATTTACAGTGCTAGCTATGCTGAAAATAGAGATAATTAGGCGAGCACTTTCACTTCCAGTTCTAATATGAGGTATTTGAAAACAGCGGTGGACGGTGAGTTGGGAAAAGGCCAGACTGGTACAAGAAGAGTCTTAAATTTTTTGACAGCAGTGAAAAAGCGTCAGTACAGCTTTCTAAATCTGAAGCTGTTCACAGCAAATATTGAGACAGGAGAAGCTGGATAAAGGTGACACAGTGACATTAATTTTCACAATTCATCTATTTAAAAATAGTTGCAAAAACAACAAGCCCTGCAGATTGCTCTAAATTGTAGATTTTTGAAGCATGGATTTGCAGTTTGATTTCACCTTTTGTTGCAGAAAGTCTAAGCTCTATGAGACAGTTTTGAGCAGAGACCACTGTGTCTCTATTGTTTCTCCTTAGATGGAGCCCAGAGACTTAACCAAGCCACTATGATTTTCTGCCACAGGCAGTAGCTCCAAAGTGAGCTTTGAGGGGGTCTCTCCACAAGATTTTAATTTAACATTCACTGAATAATAGAGAACAACAAATCCCATATTAGAAACTCTTACTAACACCCTATTTACAGTAACTAAATATTTTTAAAGGCCAAAGAAATGACAGAGGACAGCTGGAAGCTTTGAAGTACTCTGTTTAATCTTTGCATAGCTGGATGTGTTTTCTGTGAAGCCACAACTACTGTGACCTGGAATTAAGGCTTTCTGTGTTTGGTTAAGGCAGCCCCAGAGCACAGACGTTTCCAGGAGAGCAACCATGGGATGATAGGTGTTGGAAAGGATCTCTGGAGATCATCTAGGCCAAATCTCCTGATAGAACATGATCATCTCGAGCAGGCTGCACAGGACAGTATCCAGGTTAGTTTGGAATGTCTTCAGAGATGGAGACACTTAAGTTTCTCTGGACAGGCTCAGTGCTCTGCCACCCTCACAGTAACGAAGTTACTCCTCATGTTTAGGTGGAACTTTGCAAATTGAAGTTTATGCCCATTGCCTCTTGTCCTGTAGCTGGGCACCTCTGAAAAAAAACACTGAACCCATCCTCCTGACACCCACCCTTCAAGTATTTGGTAAGATCTCCCCTCAGTTGTCTCTTCTCTAGACTAAAGTGTCCCAAGACTCTCTTCATAATGCTCTTAGCAAATATTCTATCCTGGTGAGCTGGATATTGCCTCTTTTAACCCTCAACACTTTTCAGTAGCTGATGAATCAAAACAAGGAAGATGTTACAACAAAATACAGCAGAGCTTAGCTCTGCAGAGGTATGCTAATTTCTTTTATTAATGGCTGAGAATCCAGCAGACACCTATTATCCAGTGTAACTCATCCCTGCACATCTATCACCCAATAAGCGCTAATTAGCTGTTTGAGAATCCACCAGCAAGTAGGAGTTACATTAGGTCAGAACAAGCAGCAGTATGGAGAGGCCATCAGTGAAAGCTGTCCCACATCCGAATAGCAGAGAGAAGCCAAAAAAAGAGCCTACAAAACCTCCATAGGTCAGAGCACTTCAGCACTTTGGTATGGTAAATATCTCCTTCTTCTTCTGGAGTACAGCTGGACAAATTGTCTCAACAGAAGAGGAGTAAATACAAGATACGCCTCAATGACTACATGGAGCACTACCAGCCACAGTCACACTTTGGGTGGCTCTCTATTACCAGAGAAGTTTATTCCCACCTCCATCTGTATCAGCAGTAGTCCTGCTTTCAGATCAGAACAGTTTTACAAGGAGTCCCTACCATTCCTTTCTCCTGCTCTGCACTAGTAGAGGTGAAAATTAATACAAGTGACCTCTCAACTTGTTAGTTTCCTGCTCTGTAATAGTCCCAAGTTGTCTTTTTTTTATCCCCCTGCAGAAGATCAGAAGCCCACAGCAATACCCCCCCCTCCACACACAGCTCAGTTTTAATAACAGAAGAGCCTAAGGTGTGAGATATCTCCTCCTAACAGCAATAACAGATCTAAGGATGTAGTCCATGAGACACAAACCATAAAGCAGAGCATCTGTAATTATCATCCTAATCCAGAGCTGAAACAAAAGTCTAAGTCAGCATATCAAATAACATCTCTTCACAAAAACTAATACCAACTTCCCTTCAACATGAATGAAATTAATAAAACAGTCAGATCTATACTCACCATAGTATCTTCATAAGATATTTGTTTCCCTGGAACCTGCTAGCTAGCTGTTCTCCCACTAATTCTACATTGGGGAAACAAATCCTGTTCTCCTTCCCCCCCAGCAAACCTTACATCCTACTTTCTAAGGGAACTCACCCTTATGTTGATGAATAGCTGATATCCTCCTCCCATCATCATCAGTTAGCCCTCCAACACCTGGCCCAGCAGGCAGAGCCTTTAAATAGGGCCCAGAGAGATTTCCCTCATGTAAAACACAGGCAATATTGCTGCAGGCTGGGTGTGCTTTGTAGAGTTAGCTTACTAAACAACAAGTTTTACAAGGCTGTGTTATTGGTAGATAGTATTGCATGAAGTCAGGTGGAACCTACATATGTAGTAGGTTAATTAGAATATCTGATATTAATAGAGAAGCCTATTAAAACAGAAGAAAAAAACATCTTCCTAATCTGGTAATAAAATAAATACTGAAGGGAATGAATGAAAATGTATTAATTAGATCTGTGGGTGGGTGGTAGTGGTGAAGGAATTGAGGTTCCACCTAATCTTAGTCCTCCCATTTTACTGGAGTACTAAAATGCTGTCTTGAGGTTGTTATGTTCTTTTCAAGAAACTTTATCTTCCAATTTCAGTTGCTGTCTATTCTTACAAGAGCTGCCTTACATACTCAATGCCAGGTGAGGGCTGATCCTCCATTGCTGGAGACCAGACTTTGAGGAGGCCCACTACTAGTACACATACCATCTCTCATCCCAGTGTGATCACACACCTGATACCAGCTGGAACCAGTTATCCCAGAGATACTTTCATGGCACTAGAGAAGGTCTCCAGGAAGGAGGAGAAGTGTTGGTCTCAGTTGGGGTGGTTGAGACAACATTTACTTACAAAAAAATATCAGAAGACTTTCCTGTCTGGTTTCCTTTACTTTGAGGGGTGGACAGGGTTCACCGTGCATCCAGGTTTTGTGATGGTCTCTTTTTACTGATGATTCCCACAATCCCAGGATGTTCCAGTGTTGACTTTCAGGTGTTAGCCTGGCACCTGTGCACCATATACACTCATGGTGAGGGCTTATTTTGGAATATCGAGGTGAGACATGAACCTTTTCAAGGACTTCAGATTTCATTGGCACTGTTTTATTAAATTGGATATCAGGCAAAATGTTTTCACCAAAAGGGTTGTTCAGCACTGGAACAGGCTGCTAGGGGAAATAGTTGGGTCACCATCCCTGGAGGTATTTAAAAGACAAGTAGATGTGGTACTTAAGGACACAGTTTAGAGGTGGACTTGGTAGTGCCAGATTAATGGTTGGACTCAATGATCTTAAAGGTCTTTTATGCCCATAACCATTTTATGCTTGTATTCCCTTTTTGTTCCAAGTAGGTCTCTTGCTCCTATCAATATTATCTCATCTTTTTCCTCTTTCACTAGCTGCTTAAAACTGGCAATTTGAAGATCAGCTTAACTTCTGCTTGTAAAACTTTTCAACTCACCTAAAAAGCCACAGGATAATGGGCTCCTGATGCTGCACAAGCTGGCACACAGCCTCCCATCCGTCAGGCTGAGAACAGTCTGAGCAAGAAGACAAATCAATACTAATTAATGGTCCCCTGGAAAGTAAATGATTGTTCACAGTGTGCAATGTGGCAAGGAATCCTGTAGGCTATTTTTGCCTTTGATTTATCACACCATATAAGCAAAGGTTTAAACGTGTAGTCTGAAACCTAGAATCTATTTCTTATAAAGGTCACAGCTTCCATTGGGATAAAAGGACACTACAAATCTGGGAGAAGAACTGGGGTTCTTTACTTCCATGGATGCAGCAGATAAAAGTGACCATTTTAGCTCTCTGGTTGCTAATTTACAGCAGCTCCTGGGGATTGGAACATACAGAAAAGTATTCAAGAGCCCAAGTGTTTTGTGATGACCTACCATTTCTTGCAGGAAGGATGCTTTTCTGTTATTTGCCCTTTCTCTCTAGCAGACAGAGCTAGAGCAAGAGAAAATTATGTTCAAAATCAGAAATGTTGGCTAGTGAAGGTTGCCACTCACAAGCTGAGGCAGAAAGTGCTGTTTTCTTGTGCTGGTGCTAAAAGGTTTATGGAAGTGTGGAATGAATTGACATTGCGCTGGCGTCATGCTCAACTCGGAGGGAAGGTTCAACAGCTGAGGGTTGTAGGAAGAGGATTTTTAAAATGTGTCAGGCCTTTTAATTACAAATGGTCACTTAGCAATTTCAGCTTTTGGGAAATGAGTTGGTACCATTAGCAGAGGCAGGTTCTTCCTTTATTGCCTCCCCTTCCAGCAAGGTCTGTGCTCACAGAACATGAGCAATTTTGTTTAATTGCTCTGGGAGAGTACATGATGTTAGGAAATGGATCATCATACGCTGGCTCAACCGTATGTTTGAGTGTTGTGCTGCATGAATGTCACTTCATTATAAGCATACATCACAAGTTTTGTTCAGGAAACAGTATCCTGGGTTGCAGTGATGATTAACTTCATTTTCCAACACCATAGGAAAACATTGGCTCATGTTCTGCTCATGATTTCCTATAATCTTGGATCCCTGGAGGTTTTATTTGCCGCTAATCACTCCTGGCAAACGCACATCCTTCTGTTCGGTCCTATAAGGTTTCATCCAGTGTTTTCATATAATTTCTCCAACTTGCCTTGCTGATTAATTTCTAGTCCTATCCTTAACACACTTGTATCTACTCCTTCTTTAATGTTTTCTAGAGCTTTAACAGTACAACTGTTTAACAGAGCTTTAATAGTATAACTATCAATTCTAACAGGCCATGAATGAAAACATTTTGAATACAGCCACCTTCATGACAGTTGTCTGAGGAGCATGTTAATCACATTCTTTTATTTTGACCAGGAGTCACTGATAACTCCTACATTTTCACTAGCTCAGCCTGTTTATTCAGCCTGTTTGGCCTGCACATACCAGAGTTTCATGCAGAAAATACTTTTCTACTTCTTAAGTGAGACCTTTAGAGAAGGTGTCAAAGCCCGTTCCGTGATTGTAGATGGTGTTTATTGTTTTCTCTCTATCCAGACCTGCCACCCATTCATAAAAGAGATAAGCTTGCTCCGAGAGGATTTGCAGTTGACAAATCCATTTTGACTCTTACTCATTTCCTTGTTTTCTTTCATGTGCTCACAAAGATTCTGTGCTTTCCAAGGTTTTTCTGGCATTTGAAGGTAAGCTGACTAATAGACAAATCCCTGATTAGTCTTTTCCCTCCATTCTTAGAAACGGAATATATTTGCCCTGTTCCAGCCTTCTGATGCTCCATGACTTCCCTCAGATAACCTCAAGTGGATCTGACATCACTTCTACCACATTCTTTCGCAGTATCCAGGGATAAAATCCATCAGGCTCAGGCAGTGTGAAAACTCTGGAGCTCTCTAAGCGTGCTGATGCTTCCTTGTGCATTTCCACGGAGGGATCCTACTGCTGTGCTGCTGGTTGCATTAGCTGGTCTTTGCATTTGATTTTCCCTCTTAGAAATGCAAAGCGAGATGCAGAACTTTGGCCTTCTTGGCTTTTTGTGCTGATGGCTTCCCTTTTCCATTTGCAGTAAATCAATAATCACTTTGGTCTCCTTCCCTCTGCCTCTCAGGGTATATTCTGAATTGTTTCTTGCTGTTCCTGGTAAAATCCTGCTCTGCACCTCTGCTTTTTAAATATTTTATCTCCACATACTCATGCTGTTCCTTGACACTTGTCTCAGCATCCTCATTTAGTCGCCACACCTCTGTGTCTGAAGGTGAATGAAGAACTTGTGACTTTTCCACACATTTCCAAATCTTCTCCCACATCTCTGTCTGGCTCACCAAATTGTCCTTTTAATTCTGATGTGCTTGAAGGTGTTGGTGTCACTGCTCTGATCAATAAAAAGCACTTAAGCCTGATTCAGAGTTCTGCCCTGTTTCTCCCTACTCAGTCACCCATTAAAAATCTATTCCTTCTTTACTACATCTTTAACAAAACTTTAAAAAGCTGAAATTAATAAAACTTTTAAAAAGTTAAAGCATTTGAATCAAAGGGGTTTGTAAGTTTTTCCCAGTAGTTATTCCCTGGGGGTGTGGGGGGGGTGTGTTTCTACCTTTCGAAGGAATTTTTTAGAAAAATTTGTATAAAATAGGAACTGAATATCCTTCAAAAACATGAAATGGGGAGAAATTTAGTTTTTCTTTTGTGTGTGGCCCGATCCTGCTCCACAGATGGTCAGCAGGGGATGTCTAAGAACAACTCAGTTGCATTTCTCTCTCTGGTGCTGGCTCTTCCTCACAGCTTTGCTGTGGGAGAAACTCAGGCACAGGTCATGCATCATCCATCGTGCCACTTTCTGGCACCTATGTACAAACACCCGCTGTCCCCCGTGGCACTTGTAGCTGCCCTTTGGGCTCTGGCCACCCAGCAGTGTTGTGAAACAGGCTCTTGTGAAATGGAAAGTGAAAAGGGCATGGAGAAAGATGGATGGATGGATGGATGGATGGATGGATGGATGGATGGATGGATGGATGGATGGAAAGAGGATGTAGGAAAAGAGAGAGAGGATCGTTTTCCTCACATTTACTGCACAGGATGTCATGAAAGGACACAGCTCCTGTAACCACCTGCTGAAGCACTGGGAGAAGATCAGGAGGTCTACCAGTATTTTGGCAGATATTAAGCTCTAACCCTGCTCTCTCAAGTCTCTTAGTTGAAGGCATCAAAATGGGGCAGGGTAGGACAGCATGCTCCACTCTCTTCAGATTATGTTTAACCATCAACTTCAGTTTCTTGACCCCATTCTGTTCCATTACCCTATAGGTTTACAGTGCTGAGGTGGCCACCAATAGTTGCTGGGCCAGTGGAGGGCAGCCCAGGTGGTACCACGAGAAGTAGCCATCCTGAAGGACCTTACTATGACCTGATATTAGTGAAATATCCACACAAATTACAGCATAGCAGTAAATGCCTCCTAGAGAATTCCTAGAGCCAGATCTTTGAAACCCGTTCTCATTGTAGACCCCAAAATACAAGACAGAGAAACAGACACAAACACAACACAGACAGATGAATGAGGGACCAGTTCCCTTTTCAGAGGTTGCAAACAGGCTCTAGCAAATCCTTCCACAAGCAGCAGCTTGCAGAACTGTGGTATTTGTCATGATAGTATATTTAAAATTGAAGTTAAAATAACAGTGACCAAACCCACCACGTGCTTTCCCTCTAGAGGTTTTTCTGGGTTATCCCAACAATAAGAACAGTTAAAAAGAGGGGGCACAGGCTCATTAATAAATAGAGACTTTAAATGTTGGGACAAGTCCGTGAAGTTTGCTTACCATGAGAATGGACTTAGTACTCAGATGTTCACATTACTAAACATAATATAAAAATTATTAAAGGTCTCAAAATCTGCTCTTCTGCAATAAAACTTTGACTTTTCTCCCAGTTTTAAAGCAAAGAAGTGAGTTTTCTCACATATTTCCAGCTTATTAACTATGGGGCCACACTGTTTGGCAATTCGGGTGTCATAGATAGGAGACACCTCTGAAATTACCCGAAATTGCCTCTGTCTGCTGCCCTGTCGCTCTGTCCCTGCTCCTGCCTGCTCTTGACCGTGACCTCCAAAGAGCGGTACTTGTCGAGCCAGGGATGCTCTTCCACTGCCACCTTCTGGCCGTGACCGAGGGACCGGGGAGATGGTAGTGAAAGACGAGTTAACTCCGAAATATAATGAAAGATTAAACCGTCTTTTAATTTCTGACCAAAAAAAAAAAAAAAAACCAAACCAAAAAAACAAAACACATCACCTTAGATGTCTCTTATTGGCAAGAACCCCAAATCTAGTAATTTTGTCATTTTTTTACCAGTCTGAGCCTTTGGTCTAGCTATGAGCTAATTCTGGAAAAGGCTTTTTCAGTTTTGCACAGCTCAGCTCTGTCTGCATCGTTACAAATTGTACAAACTATGCTGTTAATCTGGAATCAAAGGAAAGATTAGAGTCCATCAGGGACTGGCTCTGGTCCCTGTCTCAGGAGAGCTGGAACACTTTGCACCAACATAAACAACCTATTGTTAAAATTGGGATACGTTTTCTAGTTCTCAAGGCTTTAGGACTGTGCTTATATTTTAGGGTATTTGTTAATATTTGTATCCCTGCACTCTCAGTACTGCCTGTGGTGCTCATCGGGGACCTGGTGAACTTTCTAACATGGAAAGGGCTATTTTGGCCAGGAAAGCAGACCACAGCTGTGCTGGAACATCCCTGGGCTGTACTCACGTGAAACACCCTCATTCACACTCAGATTTTATTGTGCTCTTGTTCCTTTGCAGAGCTGTGTGTGGTGGGCAGCAGTCTGAGCTATCAGCAAGTCAGTTATGGGTAAAATCCCTCCAGTGGTGCTGGAGTGAATGAATCCAGCAGTGGAAACAACTCAGCATGAGTTAACCCCACATCCCTGTGGAGCTGGTGGCCAGCAGAAGGTATGATAACCAGAGCCCGTTTCTCTTTTATCTGTTTAGGGATTGCAGAGAGGACCCTCCCCCCTCCATTTGGACCAGAATTAACCTCTGAAGATCACCTGTTTAAGAAACATCAGGTTTTCTTCAGCTGGGAAGTCTCTGTGTGTACATGACTGTGAGTTGGATCTGGTTTTTAGAAAAAAAAAACTGGATTTATTTCATAAACTCAGAGATGTAAACAGGGAAATAGTATCTATTCTAACCGTATTTTACTGTTACAGGCACCCAGTGTGCTTCACTGAGAAGAGCAGGGAGAAGGGTACTTCGTGCCTCTTGCACTTTGGAGGCAGGATTTGGAATAATCCCCCAAGAAATCCTGTCTCCAGCAGGTGTCAGTGGAAGCTGCAGGATGGAGGCTCCACCGAGCCGGGCTTTATTCCCCCCCTCACTCTTACAACCAGCTCCCCGGCCAGGGAGAGAGAGAACTCCCCATCCCACACGGAAACGGTATCATAAGCCTTGTTACTCAGTGTTTTTTTTCTCCTCGCCTGAAGCAGGGGACAAAATTTTGACAGTGATAAGACAAGTGTTAAATCGTTTGTTGGACAGACAGCAGACATATTTAAAAATTTGAATTAGCAACCCAATTCACTTGTATTTCTATAGGGAGTATCTCTGCCTTTACTCACCCGAGTAGTGCTTTACCCTGTGTGGCACAAGCATGTCAAAGGGCAGGAATAAGGTTCTTTCAGTAGCTTAAATCCTGACATTTCCTAACATTTGAGTGCTTTAAATGTAACTGGTGGAAACCTTAGAGACAGGCCAGTATGATGTGTCCTGCATCTCATCACCTGACGTCCTGCCTCTCAAAGGCTTCCCTCAGACTCGGCCTATAGTTCCCACGAATCGCTGTTTCCACAGTCCCCAGCGACCCGTGAGCACTAGTGTTACCTGCTGCTCACATCCCACCTCCTACAAGGACCTTGTAATGGGGCTGAGCCTGGTGCTGAGCTGCTGCACGGGTAGCTTGTGGTACAGTGGGCTGATCCACAGGCACACGCATGCGTTAAAACTTTTAAAGACTTAAACTTTAGTAAAAAATAAAATTTAGGACAACTTGTTGCAACAGGTAAACGAGTTTTCTTAGATATTTATTTCCACTAACACTTAAATGCATTATAGAGTTCTCAAGCACTCGTGGCTCCTGCTGAGTGTCTTCCAGCAGGGACCTTACTGTCAGTCCCCAGGCCCTCCAAGACAGGCATGTGACAATGGGTGTGGGCTGTGAAGAAGGGCATGTAGAAGAGATGTTACAAGATCACTTGCAAGGCAATGGCAACTTTTTCTGCTTCCCAGTCAATAACAACTAAATAGTCTCATCTTCTTAGTACTATCTTGGTAATGAGTAACATAACACTGCCCTTGGACTTCGTGACGCTCTCTGAACCCTCAGTTGCTCTCATGTGTGCATACACAGTCAGACACCTCATGCAAAATTTTCCATTGAGAACCCAAAAAGAATTAAAGCCCAACAGCAATGGTGAAGAATAATGACTGAACAGACCTATAGCAACCAACTATAGCACAGTGCAGAGCTGGAGCTTACTGAGTCTTGGTATAGCTGGAGGCAGCATTTCTGAAAATCTGTGGCTTGGCTTCATGGCACTATGGAAGTATCCAGCTCTTAAGTGCCAGATTAAACTCTCACTGGATTCCAGCAAAGGCTGGGCTTCTGAATGCTTTTTGAAAATTGGTCCCTGCATGCCACAGTGCTGCTGGAGGTATTTACTATGGCACAGCTCTGATACTCTGGCTCACTGGATCCAACACGCTAGAAAGCGTCAGCTAACTGACTTAGAGTTGAAGGTTAACCACTCTGTGGAGAAAAACAGGTAATTGAATGCTCATTTGGGGAAGTAAAGGATGATGAAATATCATTGTCATCTTTCAAAGGACAAAAAGACCTCTACATTCTCTAATTTCCACACTGAGGACCTTCCACTGTGTTTTTAAAGCACTTATGAAGAGTTACCTCACTTGTGAAGAGCCACCTTCATGCAGGGAGAAATGTTTAAAATGCCAGCAGTAGCATTTCTATGAGACAATTCACATCACAGGTACCACTCAATACCAATATGTGGTGATTCTAAAATGCTGATGTGGTGTATTTCCCCAGAAGATTTCATGAATAGAAATTCCTACACCATATCACTTGAAGATCGTGATGCCTCAATGCCACTTCAAAGGAACATTTTAACTTTGCTGAATATTAACAAGGGGTGAACCCACCTATCTTGTGTGAATAAAACATTCTGTGTGATGTTTTATTAACAAGTTCATCAACACACATTTGCAAAGCTTTTCATGATCCTCTATCAATTAGTGCATTTACCTATTCAGAAAAGCAAATTTATTAAAACATGCGTCTGTTACCGAATAATGACATTAAAAGTATTTAAAGACACTTGGACTAATGTTCTATTAACATCATGTATCATGAAAAAAATAATTAAAAATAACCTTTATAACTATTATGTTAATTTACAATTCTCTTATAAAATAATCTCATGTTTAGTTCTTCCTAGATCTACAATTATAAGCTCTGTCATAAGTTGCCAGCATCTTCATTTCTTTTGTATTTCCATCATTTTGTTGCAACCAGAATTCACATGAAGAAGTTACAGATGATTCTTTGAGAAAGATTCAATCAAGTATAAGAGGAAATATTTTGCAGTTGACTGTAAATAAGAACCATTCTTATTCTCATGCAAGAAATGACTTAAATCTATTGCTGTTACCAGTTTCCATAGAGCCAAGGAGCTGGTCTGTTGGTATTTTGCATCTAACATTGTCTCTGTATATTCAGTGCCAGTCTTTACTAGTAAAACAAGGGGCTTTATTGGTTAAAATGGCAATATCCCACTCCCAAGGTATTATAGATTCCCTACAGGCTCCTTTCCAGGGATAAATGGATGGGGATTTGGAGACAGCCACAGGGAGAGCAGCTGTGGTTTGGGTGACGAAGGGTTGGTCAGCAAAGGGCTGCTATGTTCCTCAAGAGGGTCCAGACAGGAGGTCCTATACCTGCAAGCACTAGGTGGATTCATTGCAGGGTTTCTGGGTTTGGACAAAGTTGCTTGGACACCTTCATGGTGCCAACATGTTGGGCAGGTTTAGAAGCTGAGAGCTTGATGACATTTCATACAGCAGAGCCTAGCAGTCACCTGCAAGCAGGGGAGTAATTCTGTAACAGCAGTCATGGGAATCACTTGCTAAAGGCAATAGCATGAGTTTGAGAAAAGCTTTTCCCAGCACTCACAAACCTCTCCAGCCTCAATGGAACAGGGAAGAACGTGACTTACCCTGGGAGGAACTTTGCACGTGTGGTGTGCATCCATCTAAGAAGGACACCATAGTGGACAACATTGAACGTTATACAAGACACCAGAGGTAGCCATCCATCTTACTGAAATTTGCATGTGGCCAAGAGCCACAAAGTGTGTTCTTTAGGGAGAAAAGGGAATGGGAAGCTCTGCAGGAGGCTTTGCAATTGTCCAGGAGAGGTCATACCCCTGAGCTCCCCAGGCTGAGGTGTGAGCTGGGGCTGGGGTAGTGGGCAGCTGGGTCTGGGATGTGGGATGGTGTCAGCCCCTGCCATTCCCACTTTGTGACCTCAGCTGGTGGCCTCTGGGTTGGCCATCAGACACCACACTGCCCTGGGGAACTGTAATAGAATTGGTCACATCCAAGAGAGCTGCAAGCTGGCTTCCCAGAGGTGAGAGGGGAAAGCAGACACAGGAAAAAATCCTATCTACTGGAGACAGCTTATTGTGAGGTTGTACCACTCTGGGTTGTCTATGTGTTCATGTCACACCACAAAGTGACCTATTGCTCTCATTTTCTAGCATTCTGTTGTGCTTCCCTCTACCTTGGTCAGGAAACCAAACCATGCAGTGAGGATAAAATCTAGCAAGGCACTGTGTGTATCTGCATGTTTAGGGAAAATGATTCCTTTTTTTTAAAAAAACCCACCATGTGACGCTGATTATCTGCAGATACTTGATGTGCTTGTGATTTCAATCAGCATTTTGTTCATTCATTGCCTCTCAGTTTATTGATTTATAAGCCCTTTAGAAAGGGGTGATTATGATTAGTGCTAGCATTTTATTCTCAGTGGGGGTAAAATGGTATTTCATTATTAATGTGTTAGAAGCTATTTCAAACTGACAGTTTGTTTTGAACCTGGGCAAGAGAAGTGACATTTATATTTGGAAGTGGAAGACTGACATGGAAATTATTCTGAAACATAATTACAGTAAAGGCAACTGCAGAAGAAGATAGAAAATCCATCTAGAGTTTCTGGGGGCTCCTCTGCCATCAACAACTAACTCCTGCTCTTTTCTCAGCTCAGCGTGATGAGACATATCAGTGGTCCCTGGAAGCATTTGCAGAGATGCAAGATCAAGATTTTAATGCATTTAGGCAACTCAGTGAAGGGCTCTGAGTGAGGCTATAAGGCAAAAGCTTGTTCCACAGCCTCCCTACCCTAGATAGCTGCAGCGCTACGACAACACCCTGCACTGGAAAAGCTGAGAGGGCTCATGCCAGTGAGGCAGCTGATGTCCTGGGAGCATATACCCACCTTTGCCTTCAGGTTGATTTTTTGGGGTACCTGGGTGGCTGTCTGTGGGATGCAGACCTAGCTGGAGCGTGGCCAACCCTCCTCTATCATGTCTCTGCATGCCCTGAACCAGCTCCAGGCACTTTGTGAGTGCCCAGAGCTCAGCCTGGGGTTTTCCAGGAGCCCGGCTGACTTCATGAGCACTCTGGGGTTGTCAATAAAAGCTCTTCCCATTTTTCCTAAGCTAAACAGTTATGTTACCTTACAAAGGCTTGTTTTCTTGCCAGTGTCAACTCCTACATACTATAAGAGGACTCAAATATTTCACAGAGTTGAAAACAGATTGTAGCAGGGTGTTTTTCCAAAGGATTTTGATTTTAGTGACTGACACTCCATTACTGAGGTCTAAAGGGACTTTTCCATCGATGTGAGTAGGAGCAGTGGCCAGGGCGGTGCTGGGAGTTTCTGTCCTGGCACTAGAGCTTGAGATGGGGATGGTCTGCAAGTTTCATGCAGAAGTTACATACAAACAATTAGGCATGGTGTAAGGAATACATAGACCTGGAGAGCAGCAATGAGTCAACACAACACATGAAAAAGCTGCCAAACGTGACCTCATTTGTTGCCATCTTCTTTGGAGTAGAATGAGAAAGAATTACAACTTTGCTGCTGTTACATGTTTTGGGTGTTGGGTGATTTTAACAGTTATTTCTCAAAGGTGCATATAATCTATTACAATGTAGTTTTTAATATTTAATGTTGTAAGTAGATTAAATAAATAAAATGTAAGAACTCAAAATTCTTTTGCTTAAATGCATAGGCTTTTGTTTGTGTAAGACTGGGCACCTTAAAATATGCGAGTGGGTATGCATTTCTGCTCGAACTTACTTGAAACTTCAGTATTATTACATTCTTAGGATGAATTCCTAGCCTCATTGAAGCCAACCTGAGCACTGCCACTCATTCCATTGGGAATGAGATTTCAGATTTCTTTGGGCTGCACTATTACTTTATCCCTCCTGTGCTGCTGTGTGTTGTGGTGGCAAATCTCACTGCCATGTTTCATATTCCTTTCTAATGAAGGAGGTAAAACATGTATCCATTTTCCATACACGCTCCCTTCACCATAAAGGAAGGCAGCAAAAATCAATCACTAAATATAAATGTCCGGTTTTATCTGAATAAGACAGAGAAGGCAGCTCAATGACCAGACATATGGAAAAACATGAATATGTTTGAGACTAGAATTATTCAACTCCAGATGAAGAAGAGTTGAAGGAAGCAGTCTGCAATTAGATACAATTATGAAAGATATACAGGAAATTAGAGCTGTTGGTAGATATTTTTCCAATTAACATTTGTCTTTCTTTGGAGGAAAACCTTTCACTGGAAATAGCCGCCAGAATTTTGCCTTGTTGAGCAAAATGCTGATATCTTCTTTATTGGAGGGGGAAACAAAAAACCCCAACACTCTATCAAGTTTTTTTTTTAATCTGAAAGATTCAAAGACTGAAAAATGTTCCTTGTTTCAACGAGAAAAATCAAAATTACTATGAATAAGTTTCTGGATGAAATAGTAGAACTTGTCTTTATCCTAATGATGACATCTGTTTGCAATAACACTCCATGCCAGTAAACGATGTTATTTTAACTAATCTATTGGCGTGGCGATGAAAGTGACAGTAAAATGTTGATATGGAAGCTAATTTCTGTGTTTGGCCTTGAGATCCATCTTCACAGACACAGAGTGAGTGCAGAAACTATTTTTGGCAACATCACAGCGATCCACATTTGATTCTGACACTTCTCTGCCTTCCTGAAATCCAAGAAAAACATCTGGCTGCATTTTCTGCGTATGTTTGTGAAGTGCTGTTGAAATCATTTGCATCAGCAGTGAATTTGGAGATAGAAATGTGACGAGAAGGTGCATATGAGGAGGAGGGGACCAAAAGCTTGGATTATGAAGAAAAAAAGGATGGCAACTTTTCAATGTACAATGTGCTTACTGAAAGCTGGGAATAAGATGTCATTCTGATTGTGTTCCTGTCAACTTCTAACTTTTTTTAGTGCTCCTATGTTGTTCAGACCCATGATTAGTATGGAATTATGCATATACATGGCATGCAAGGAACGAGAGGATGGCTCTGCCTGATTCCCAGGAGAGTCCCTGCCGAAGGCATTTGCAGTCCTTGCCCTGGGTGTGCTTCCAGCAGCCCTTTAGAAGAACAACCCACTTAAGTGTTTGTGAGTTATCAGTTAATTTAATATTATTCAGGGTGGGCAGATGTCCTCATCATTTTTTGGAAGCTAGAAATGGTTATTTAAGCAAAAATTGTTCTGCAGACTTTGCTAGCAGTCATCCGGCCTAATACACCGTCTTACTGCCTTCCACCAGAGGCTGAGCTTTTAGTTGTGAGTGGAAGCCCTGGATTTCTTTTAAAAATAAAATAAAATAAAATAAAATAAAATAAAATAAAATAAAATAAAATAAAATAAAATAAATAAAAACCCCAGAAAGCAGTGCTCCTCCTCTGCTGAGAGCTGTGTGTCAGCCCCGTGCCGCAGCAGCCGGCCCGAGTGGGTGCCTGCGTGCCCGTGAGGACCGTGAGGCCGGAGGCATGGCGGCTGGCAGGGCCGGAGCACACGTTCTGGCGCAGGCAGGGCCGTGCGTGTTGAGGCACACATGGCGTGGGAGGCTGCTGCCAGACGCCCTCGCAGAGGCTGTCGGCAGCCCGTGCACAAGGCAGCCATGTGGGTGGAAGGCAGGAGAGCAGCGGAGCAAACTGGGTTATGGCTGTTTCGTTTTGGAGACCGCTTTTTCCAAGCGTCCTAAACATGGGCCTTAATCATCAGCACTTCTGAAGCACTCATCATTCTTGTATCCAGGCAAGGAGCCTTGTTATTACCCTTTGAGAGATACCACATTCCCTCACTTCCTACGGAAGGGGGCCTGCCAGCAGTATCGATACCGGCACGGCTCGGCTTGTTTCAGATTAAAAGTGTTCCCAGGGAAGATCCGTGTTTATACTCAGCAGAGGCTCAACACAGTCAGAGGAATAAACTCTCTCACCGGGCCCCTGATGGTTCCCTCCAGGAAATGCACTGGAGGTCTGCTTCACCAAACATACTGCAGTGTCTTTTACAGAGGAGAAAATACTCCGTGCTTGGCTTGAGACTCCCTCCCTCTGAGTCTTCTTGTTGCTAAAATGTCTGCAGAAGAAGTTACTGTCCCACACTGACCCTCCTAATCCTCCCTCTGGATGGCAGAAGATCTGGTCCTTGCTGTGGTGGCTGCCCCTGGGTGGTTCAATCCTGCCTGGCTCTGCTTCAGGAATACCACAGGAACTGGTGCTTGGAACAAAGGGAAATGCACAAAACTGTCTTCAAGGACTTCAGTGCACGACTGGCTGCGCCCTGACCTTCTCTGAGCTCCAGCTCCCAGGAACAGGCCATGCAGGAGGAACCGAGAGAAAAGCTGTGTTTTCAGCAAAATTTGAGTCTGCCTCCTGCACTTGAGATAGATATGAGATGCACGTGCCGTAACTAGGTGTAACTCTTTAGAGAGGTCCATAAACACTCCACGCCGTGGCTGTTTGCACGCCATGGCTCTTTGAGACCGAGGGATGTTGAGGTCCAGCTCGTGTATGAAAAGGCCAGTCATTGAGGGTGAAGAAAATACTGTATAGATGTGATATCACAAGTTATATAATATCATGGCCAAATCTCTGCAGCTGGATATCATCAGATCAAAATTAGAAACTCATTGGAAGCAAAGGACAGTCTTTGCACAGATTGCCTATAAATCTGCAATAACTAGTTCTCCCTGGGCGTAACATCAAAAACATTTTTTAGTGTCTCATTAGTAAGAAAATTTATTGCTCAACTATTGAACTATGTCGATTTTTGAAAACATTGTGTGAATAATTCCAGAAAGCATGTGTTTGATTTGTATTCGTTTTGTGCCGCTGGACAGAAAGACTGGCTTTCCCCCTATGATGAAATGACGCTAATCACAAAATTAAAAGGTGAAGCATGTCTACAGTCTCAGAACAAGGTACATTTTTATAAATATGATAATGCTCTCCCTATCCCATAAGTCAAATTAATGTTAGGAGTTCATACCCTAGCTGAGCTTAAAAAAAGTAGTAAATGGAAGGCCCAATTACTGTTTCTTAGAGGGGAAAAGAGCTCCTCCCAGCCCTTATTATTTTGTCTTTGTGCTGCAGTGTGTTTCCCAGCTGTGTCTTTTGGCCAGTTTTGTGGCTCAAATAGCCTGAAAAAAACCACTGTTGAGAAACAGGGGAGAAGTTTAATCCAAACTCAGTGTTCTCTGCATAGGATGGATGGAAAGATTTTACAGGTACCTGTTATGTGGTGTGGATTTACTGGTGATAATGTGTGTGTGTGAGTCGGGTTAAGGCTGAGAAATACAGGTACAGTGCTGTCTTTTCCCACATTTGAGCAGTAAGGAGGGTAAAATAAACAGCTCCAGGGAGATTCCTGAGGTGGGCACGTGTGTGCAAATGTACTTTAAAGCTCTGAGTTCTTGGACAGGTGGTCCTGCCCTCAGGCACCTGCTCAGGGTGAGGTGGGGGGAGCAAAGCACACAGAGGTGCTGTTACCCTTCCCCATCATCTCCTGGTTAGATTTCCCTCTGCAAACAAATGCTTGTCACCTGGCCTGTAAGACAAGAAAAACCTCTGAGCATTATGTGTGATCTGGATCTGTCTCTGCACATCCCCAGGACCAGGGTGAAGGGTAGCAGGGGCAGGCAGGGGCACTGCCAGGATGCCAGGAAGTCTGAAGGAGCTTTTGGGGCAATTCAGGCTTGGGTTTAGCTGGTGAGCAAAGCAGGGGACAGACAAGTTGTGCAACTACCCCTCTCCCCTTCCAGCCTTTGGACACATAGCCATTTGACTGTTTTATCATGCCATTAGCAGGGCTTCTTCAGCCACACACTCTCCCTCCTTGCACGACATGCTCTGCAAATGCGAACCAACAACCAGGCCTTACATCAAGGAATTTATTATACTGCAGGAAAATGAAAGAGAAAAGAAGAAACAGAGTCAGAGGGGCCAAGTGGTCTGCTCAGGGTTACTCACATCTTAGTGGAAGAGGCAGAAATAAACTCAGGCTGAGGAAATCACAACCCGATGCCCACCAGACTGTGGAAAATACAGCTGAACTCCCAGCTGTCCTTAGAAAGGGACTTGGGTTTATGTTTTCCAGAAATGAAAACAAAAATTAAAATAAATAATTGAATCTATGTAGCGTTTTTCATATATAACTCCTTCTCATTAAATAGTTGCAGCAGCATCCAGTTTGGGAACTGTTCAAGCCACAAAAAAACCCAGACATCACCAATGTAAAGCCCCATTCAAATCTATGAGCAGCTACTTCCAATCCCTGCCCTGTAAATGCCTGTACCAGCATCTCCATCACTGGGCTGGCCAGAGCAGTGGGCACTTGGGAAGGATGGGTGGGGAAAGCTGAGCCCTTCCTAAAGAGCTGTTTGAGCAGACCACATCCTGGATGGCAGAGGGTCTGAGGTGCAGGCAGGCTTCTTCCCACCTTCAGGCATTACAGCCTTAAGCACAAGAAATCTTGGCACCACAGATGTTTCTTGGCCACGACTTCCCACTCAGTGCTGTTGTTTTGAATGAGGGATGCCCTCCCCAGCTCCGGGGGATGTGGGGGAGAGGGTCCCTCCTGGAGGAGGTGAGCCTCTGGCTCCAGCAAACCTCCCCAGAGCACCTCTCTGGCTTGCCTTCAAAGGCCTCCGAGCTGGGCTCCAGAGGACACCAGCAATGCTCCCCCACTTTCTTCCAGCTGTGCTGGGAAATCTCTTTCCCAAACATTCATGGGAAATGAGAAAATACAGGCAGGGCCCTGGCCTTTGCTCAATGAAAGTGAGCACCCCCCCCACCCCCCCACCATGACCCTGGTCTCCCACGCCAGGCTCCTTGAGCGCAGCTTTATGGGTGAGAAGGATCAAAGGGCTCCAACTGCTCCCATATGGTAAATGGCCATATATGTTGTGTATAATTACACACAAGCATCCCCACATCCATGTTCAGTCTCTATTAAAGATCTCTGGGTGACAGCCAGCGCCGCTTTCCCAAGGCAAGAACATCTCCAGACGTCACGGCGGTGGCATCACGCACACTCACACGCACATCCCGGCAGCTGCGGGGACAAGAAATGGCCTAGCCACGGTGTAGCATCCCCTCTGTTGCCCCTGGTTCTGCCCCACAGAGCAGGGATGTGACAGTGCAGTCGGGCAGTGGACACCTTGCTCAGACCAGGGGCTGGGAGAGGGATTGTTCAGCCACAGGGTGGCATCCGATGGATGCGATCGTAGGAAGGCAGCGCTGCTCGGGTGAATCCTGAGCCGGCCTTTTTAAAAATTAATTTCATTTTGTTAATGTAACTCCCCAAAGGGGATGTTTGCTTTTTATTAAGACCATGAAGGAAAAAAAGGAAGAAAATTGGTCACTTATTTTAGGCTGCTACGGTGCTTTTTTAAAGCAGACACCTGTGCCGTGGATGCAGAGTGAACGTGGCAGCCCTCAGGGCAGGGGTCTCACCCCCCACGGGTGTTGGTGCCACACTGGTTGCAACAGAAAAGTCCTCTGCAGCTGGAGGTGCTGGGAATAGAGGTGCCAGGCTATATGAACCAGCAGATCTGTTGGACTCTTAAAGGCTGAAGTCTGGCATACTGTCCTGTCTTGCCAGCTGGGAAGCTGCTCTGCATCACATCAGCAGGAACAGCCCTTTACAGCCTCCTCTTCTCCTCTGATAGAGCCACAAACCGGCCAGGAACTGGGGAAGACCACTTGTGGTTTGACTCAGATGGGCTTTGGCCAGGACAGGGGGCTGGGCAGTGCAGGATGACATCAGGGAGCAGGGAAGCAGGTCCTTCCAGTCCAGCTGCAATGAGACCCCATTGGGGATCCAGGTAGAAGGAGGCAGCTGTTTTCTTGCAGCAATGTGTAGAGACAGTGAGGGAGAGAAGGAGATCTGAGGCTGAATGAAACACATTCTATTTTTTTCCCCTTGTGCCCAAACAGGGGAATTTGAAACAACCTGGTGCCATAAATGATGCTGGACTAAGCTGGAAGGGGCAGGTTCTCATTCTCAGCCTTACAGCAAGGCTGTGTGATGGCCCCTGGAAGTGTAATAAAGTAGGATCTGCAGTTCAGCCTGGCCACCCATCACCTCTAGATTGTTCCTTACTGTTTCCTAGGCCAGCACTTGCCAAATGCAAGAAGAAAACTTATTTTAGCAGAGCTGTCTTACATGGGCAGGATCTGTCCTGCCACACAAGGACATTGCTTGCCATCTTCACAAACCTGCCAAGTCACCATCCTTGATTGGCCTCCTGGGCTGAGAGAACTTCCATCAGCAAAGGTGTGAGGGCTCTGCTCAGCCTGACTCCATCTCAGGCAGAGCTCTATGGCTGTCACTGCTGTCACTGCTCACCACCCTAACAGTAGCACTGGAGAGTCCAAGGGTAAACTCTTTCTGAGATGAAGCTTGGAGGTGGTCAGAAGGATTCACATGAATGCCCAGGCTGATATGACAGCCTCCTTTTCATCAACACAACCATTATGAAACATGGGTGATGGGGAGAGGGGGTTAACTACAGAAATTCCTCCCTTCTATACCTTCCAACTATTGTTACCATGGGTCCTGTCATGCAGGAGCTGCTAGTGGATCTTGTTGGGGAAAATACCCTGACAAAAGAAAGCTTGTGTTTTATGGTGTCCTGCCCAGCTAAGAAGAAAAAGCAACCAGGCTTTTCATCAGGAAGATTCCTCTGGCTCTCAAAGGGGAACCCTGGGGCCATGACTGCCTCAAGGATTGGGTTGCTCACCCATTTCTGTGAGGGGCTTTCTTCAGGTCGTCTGGATTCTGTGCAGGGCAGCCAGCAAGGGATATTCTCCCTCTCTGCTCCCTACTTTCCCCTATTGTCTGTTTGCCAACCACTGTGGTTTGGAGTGACAGTGCTGAATGGTGATGTTGATACCTGGTTTGCATCCAAGAACTGTTTTTTTCAAGTAATTAGTTTGGGAAGTAAAAAGCCTGAGTTGCTGTGCTTTTTCAGGGACTACTGGGTTAGGTTACCTTCTGAGCTAGAGACGTTACCTGTTTGGGTTGGGTTTTTTTCCCCAATTCCTGATCTGTAATAGCCTGGGGAAAAAAATATTGCCTTTATAGAGGAACCCTTCAAAAACAACCACTGGCTCTCCCACCTTTCTCTGCTCAGAAGCCCAGGGGCAGACTTAATTAAAAGTTCCTACAAAATATACTCCCTACTGCTCTAAGCTACTGTGTTTCAAAAACTCTGGTGTGGTGCCAAAGTGGGAGCAGGCATATATTAAACTGACAGGTACAAAAGAGATTGTTATTCCTTGTGCTCCCTTCTCCTCTGATCCCCCTGAAATAAAGTCCCTAAGAAAACATTACTGAAAATAAAGAACATAATAGCCCCCCTTCTCCCCTGCCCATCTAATGGACAGATTATGGTTAATCGTTTGCCTTTTGCAAGCAGCCTCCTCGGGCACATGTTCCCACTCCCTGTTGAGATCCAACCCTGAAGTCTTGGGAATGTTCTCCTGGAAATAGCAGCTTGGCCACACCATGTCTCTGCCAGCAGTGTGTCCTGAGAAAAGCTGCCATGCTGCCTGCACAAGGAAAATCAGTCTGCAGCCCCCTTCTTGCTGGGATATATTGAATTTTCTGAGTGCATCTATCCACATCAGCCTTTGTGCTAAGAGCACATCCAGGTGCCACTGACTGTAGCCAGCAGCAAGAGCTGATACCAGCTTGAGAGACAATAATTTCAGTGAGAAAGGGGGAATCATCACTTTTCCAGCCTGTGAGGGAAAGCTAAAGACAGCCACTTCTAGGCAGTATGAAGAGATAAACATCCTTCCCCAAAGACCCAAGGAGAGAGCAGGGGCATGAGTTGGAGTACAGTAAGTTATTCAAAGAGCTTGGCATGGAGTAGCTTCCTATTTTCACAGTAAGTGGGAGCCTTATTCTGTCGATATGCTGAGGATTTTATTTCTAGAGATTTATAGCCACAGGTTCTGGAGTGCTCTGTAATTACATGAGTTTACACTTGCAGGGACAAAGGCTGAGTAAATATTTTATTAGGCAATTTTTTATCTTATTGAAACTGAATACACATGTGATAATTTGCCTGGTGAATGGGGAAGGATAGTGAAATAAATAAGATAGTTTACACAGAGCCTCGTTTGTGGGCTGCATGCAGTATCAGCTCCACGGGCTGCATTACCCCAGGACAGGAGCCCAGGGGCAGCCACACAGATGGGGACACTGCCAGGGCTGAAATGTGCCCATCCCATGGGATGAAAGGGACAGGGCAAGCCTCCTTGTATGGAGATGATTTCCTGGGACTGATGATTTTTTTTTTAGCCTGGTGGGTCCCTGCCACCCACAGTAACACAGGCTAAAAGCACCAGGTGCCACTCTGTATGGACCATGAGGTCTTCAGCTGATTTATGATCTTAACTCTGTGTTTTGCTCAAATTATTCCTTGTTGGTAGCAGTAAGGAGTCTCCAGGACCACACACAGGACACAGAGCAGTGAAGGTCCCCAAGGGGTGCCAGCACTGCTGAGATACAGTTCTCCATCACACCCTTCCATTCATTATGATAGAAATAATAAATAAAGACTGCCTGTTACTGCAGACTTTTCAAGGTTTCTCTGCTGTGGTATCATCCAGCTAGAGAGGCAGATGCCAACTTAACTGACATGGAGTGCTGTGCAGTTGTCCGTGGCATTGATTCACAAGTGCAGCAGATTTATTTCACTGCCCTGGAGAAAGTGTGTCAAAAATTGAGGCTTGTATTCAAAAGCACACCAGCAAAACTGCACTTAAGTTTACTGTTAGCTCTTGCAAAGAAGAAGTTGTGATGAAAGAGGGAGATTTTACAAGAGAAACACACAATTTTGTAGAAGTTATTGAAATGAAATGACCTGCTGGTCTAACTTCGTGACTTCTCCAAGCTCCACGTGTAGCCACAAGATCAATACTCGTGGTATAGTATGGCTGTGATCCAAGCCCCACTGGGGCCAACAGCCAGCTGCTGTTTGTATTTGCTCAGTATTGACATGAATATATCATGGGCAGAACATGGCCCACTTGGGAAGATGCCTATGGATTTTAAGACTTACAATGAAGAGTGAAATTCCAGCAGCTTGCTGATGCGCAGGCAATGAACTGTTGGATATGGCAGTTGTATGTGAAACTCAGCTTTGGAATCAAGATCTTGGTGAAGAAGCACCAGTATAACATTTTTTTGGCAGCAAGACATTTAGTAAACATCTTTGCAGGCACGTGTATGATTGATGAAATGCAAAGCTTCCTACAGTAATTCAGAGATTTGTATTATTATTCTATTCACAGACAGCTGCAGCCTGTCCTAAGTCCCATGGCACAAAATTGTCTAAGAATAGTCAAGGAACCTTAGAATTAATTTATAAAATTTGGTAATCATTTGCAAGTTCATTAAATACTCAGATACCTAATAATACATTATTCTTATCTTGATTTTAAATTTTAATTGCATGAAGTTTGGTCCCTCAATAATTAACACATTGTATATCCCACCTAATTCACGAACTAATTGTCATTTCCTACTTCTTAATGTTACTTGCTAATTCTGCCAATGATAAGGAATTTTATGTCAAAACTATGCAGTAAGTGACATTCTGCATGCACAATAATGACAAAACAAGTTAATTTACTGCAAAGTTGCTGAAAGACAGAGCTTTTTTAATTGCATATTTGTTACCTTCATTAAAAGGTAAGTGGCTCTTCAGTTATATATTTGCCCATTTCTTACACATTAAAAAAGTGCTAATGAACCTGATTAAAATTAATTGAAAAGGTCCAAGATCTGCAAAGAGATCCTAACATCAACAGACTTCTAATTACTGCTGAAGGATGGACTTAAATAGGGTTTAGTGGTAGATAGAAATTCATTTTCTCGCTCTGTCGTACAGAACGATATGGGGAATGCAAAAGCAATCCAGAACTGAAACACCTGGCTATGGATGCAGAAAATGCTGAGTGTCTGGACACTATTTCCTCCCACTCTTCTCTGCTGATAGCTGTTCTTCCTGCCCTCCGTCCCCTTCGCGGGGCAGGCTGTGTTACAGCTGTACGGAGAAGAACAGGCTCTCGCATGAAAAGCTGAGGGGGGTGGGGGGGAACTCCAGACACCCCCAGCCTGAGGGTTTGCTTAGTTAGCAGAGAAAGGATGAATTTTAGTCAGAACGGGGATATGTGAGAGGAGGAGTGTGAAGAGGAAANTAGCAGAGAAAGGATGAATTTTAGGCAGGTTGTGGGAAATGGCAGCCAGAACGGGGATATGTGAGAGTTGGAGTGTGAAGAGGAAGCTGGAACTGAGGCACTATAAAGAGATGGGGGCGAAGACGCAGGAAGATGCATAGCCCTGGGGACCAACTGGGGAACGTTCTTATGGGGAGCTCTGAACCCTGCAGAAAACGGGCTGTGATTGAAATCTTGGTTTATCTCACCTTGGGCTTTCCTAGAAGTTGTCCTAGTGCTTGTGGCTACCTGGGATGCTGGGAGAGGACAATCGCTGCTGCCACCCCTACTGATGATGCCAAGGCCAAGACGATGGTTGGCTCCCAGCAGGGAGAGAGCCACTCCTCAGAAACCTCTCTGGCTATCAGGCACATTTTGCCCCTGCTAGTTGTGTGTTTTCAGCTGGCACAAACCCCACAGACCCAGTAAAAGCAGCTCATGCCTCCATCATCAGCAGTCTATCTGCCCAGGATGAGGATGGGGTTTGTTTACATACTCCAGAGCAAGAACAGGGTTGATCAGACGACAGTCTCTCAAACTGAACAGACCACTCACCACTTTAACCACATCACTTAGAGTTGTCCCTTCTCTTCCTCACTCCTCCACTATCCATTCCCGTTATTACAGGATGTTCTAATCTTATTAGAACTATTTTCTTCATCTCTGTTAATAGCATATACCACTTATCTTGCTACCACCATATAAATGTAATAGAAGAGAGAAATATATGAGCTATTTTAATTTTTTTTGTTTTGATTTAATTTAAATTGCTGAATGAAAAAAATAGCTGCTTCTGGTAATTCTGCTGTAACTAACTCAGTTTGATATTGGTTCTATTAGCCTTCTAATAGCATGAAAGCTAAAAAATTAAATCGTTCCACTTCCACATTCATAATTATGTGCAATTAAAATCTTTACATACCCAAAAGTCTTATATGAAGCCCTGAACCCTTCAACTGTCACTCTTCATTATCTCCAAGCCTAACAATTTTACAGTGACACATTGTACACAATGAGATGTGCTAAAGAGGAAATATTATATTTTACTGATGTATGTGTTCTTTAATTTCTCTGAATTAGCTTTTTGATATGGATGCTAATTGTTTTCTTTGAAAGGAGTCACCACAGATATGTGATTTCTCTATGCCTGTTGCGCTTCAAAAAAAATACAGTTAATTGCAGGAAACAGGAATTTCTCTGTTTTTTATATATAAAAAAATAATCAGCTGCATATCAAAGGAGCAAATCTTAATCCAACTTTCTGATTGCACATTACAAAGAAACCTTCAGTGTTTGTGACCGGCACAGAGTATTTGGCGACTTTTGATGTTTCCCCTTTTCATTTATTCATGAGGAGAGATGAATAATTAAAACAGGACGTTTGGCAAAACCAGAGCACACACAAAAAAATATTTCCATATGAACTTCCAGCTTCAGCCCACAATAGTCTAGAAGACACGTTACTGCAGGATGGTCCATATGGCAAGTGCGCGTGTTACTCTGAAACCATAGACCTGGTCGAGACTTGGGATGGTGCCATTAAGTGGCTGACAGCTGTTATTGCTCTATAAATGCAAAAAGTGTGGATGAGGCAAGTGTGGCAGCTAAGAGAGGCTGAATTCACCTGGAATATTTAGTCCAGCTCTGGGGGCCTCAGTTCCAGAAGGACATAGAACTCCTTGGAAGAGGCCATTTCAGGACGAAGGGAACATCTTCCTTCTGAGGACAGGCTGACGGAGCTGGGTCTCTGTAGCTTGGAGAAGAGGAGACTGAGGGGTGACCTCATTAATGTGTATAAATATGTAAAGGGTGAGTGTCAGGAGGATGGATCCAGGCTCTTCTC
>VXBZ01011332.1:82698-119352 GCA_013399135.1 Heliornis fulica | reverse complement strand
CCTATCACCTGCAGTCAGGGTGAAAAAACCTTCATGACACATGTAGTTAATTATAGTTCAGTCAAATGGGATTTTGATGAATACTTGTCACATAATTATCAGATGTAATGATCATGTTCTGCCATTCTCTTTTAATACAATAATTATTAAGTATAATATAAAATACTAACCTGCCAAGAAGATCTCATTTTTTTTTCCTGAAAATAATAATTGCTTTACAGAAGCATGACTGTATATGTATATATGTGTGTGTGTATATATATGTATATATATATATAAAACTTAAATTAAAACCAATCCATAACCCCACACCAGGGTTTTGAAGATTTTGCTTAGTTTTGCTTATTCTGTGCAGGTATTTGTTTGTTTAGGCTCTATTAAGAAACACTGCATCAAACTTCCCCTCGGATGTCACACTCGGAGAGATTTTCTACAAGGTTTGTTTTCCATAGGCTGTAACTTATACAAAGGAAAGCCCCGTCAGCTGTCGCCTAGCAAGCGAGCCCCTCTGCTGGAATGCACTGCAGTGCTGTGTGCCGCCGCCATCAGCTGCCCGATTCTCTGCTCGAGGTGAGAAGCAGTTCTACAGGGGTGACAAAAAGCGCCGAGCCC
The DNA here is from genome assembly GCA_013399135.1 of Heliornis fulica. Lineage (NCBI taxonomy): Eukaryota > Metazoa > Chordata > Aves > Gruiformes > Heliornithidae > Heliornis > Heliornis fulica. The sequence continues at coordinate 118,740 of VXBZ01011332.1, read as the reverse complement.
TGTCCTGAAGGTGACGTAATTCTTCATTTAGCTCAGTTCAAGGATGGTGACAGAGGGCCAACCTCATGATTTTGTTTCAAAGCTACCACGGGGTAGGATTTGGGTGAAACCTGCTGCTGTGTTTAGGGCATGTAGTTAGGCAGGAGCATCTCATGGCTTTGACTCCAAAATAATGGGCAAAGTAAATGAATATTAAACGCGACGCTTTAACTGTGGCACCAGGCGTTGGCTCCGCTTCATGAAAAATGATGGCGATTGGTGAAATGATAGTAATGTGTGATATACAAATATTTTGGGTGAAATATATAATCAGTTAATTGGTTTATTAAATTATAAAACCTTTGTTTGCTTGAAAGAGCAATAAAACTAACTGACTAAATGAATATTCGCCCCTTTGAAGACTTCTTACATTAATTATGTTTATGCATCACTTGCAGCAGTAATGTTAGACAAAGGAAGCTTTATCTTTATATGCCATAGCTACATTGTATTGTGGTACAAATGATGGCACCGACTTTGTGTCTACATAATTACTGAAATCTTATCCCTTTTGTGTTTGCACATCATTTTCAGTTTTTTGGAATAGTTAAACTCCATTTTACTTTTTAATAACATTTTAGAAATCATTCTGATTCAGGTAAACAGAATTTGATTGCTTTGATGGATTGAAAATGGTTAGCTCAGCCAGAGCTTATTTGATTTGTTTCTTCAGGGATTACAAAGAATAGGATTTTATCTATGAACTGACAAAAGAGGCAATCTCTGCATTTTTGCCTATGAAATAGCAGATCCACTAAGCCATTGCTCCTTCACATAGTGAATGTATTAGTCACGGGGTTGCTTTTTATTCATTTTCAAAGTTTTTATTCCACATTGTATGGGGTGTCAAGCTCCTTTGTTCTTAAAAAAATTAATCTGGAAAAATAATACTGTCAAATGGAGTTTGTGGAGATTCAGTAGCCCATTAGATTTAAAGCAGATTTTCAAAACAAACAAACCCTTTCTCACCAGTAATGGACATCTCAGACAAATGCTCTTCAACTAATGCAATGGATTTAAAATCCTGGAGTACCTGAATGCTAATTACCTGCCAAAGTTCAGGCTGAGAGTTCTCCTGTGGGTTTCCTGAGAGCTCAGTCCCTGACCCAGTTAGATTATGTGGTTTTCCTGGTACCAGTCTTCATTTTATCCTGTGTGACATGACATTTGCAAAGCAGACAGCTTCAAGAAAATGTCAATATATGCTATGGAGATGATACAAGACACCCAGAATAATGTGTTTGCAATTGTTTTTACACTGGCCAGCACATTCCCGAGTCCTCCTCAGAGATGCTGATGGTTGCCTGGGGCTTGTGCCTACTGGGTTTAGTTCACGGGTGAGCAGATTGTAGCGTGATACTCCGAAAAGCACTGAAAAATTTTTCAGGGAATTTGTCATTTACAGGCTCAGCATCTCCCTCACGCTGTCTCAGGGCAGAAAAAGAGAAATGTATAGTTAAGTTGGTCCTTACTCCGAGACGATGCACACTAAATGTGGTTCTACCCAACACCCCTCCACGTTCGGAGGTTTTTCCCCCTTTATTTGTGTTTGGGACAGTGAATAGAGAGATGTTTAGCCATGCAATGTGCAGAATGTTTCAGTGCACATTCAATTTTCAATAAGAACTACCCACTTGCTTAAAACAAAAGTTTTCACAGCCTGGGCCCTCGTGTCCTGAGCGTTTCCAGATTTCATCCCCATGCTCTGACTATTGGAACACAGCAGGATTTCCTGCGTGCGCTGCAAAGCTCGGTTCAGTTTGACAATGTCTACTCTCCAAAAGTCCCTTCACAGGAATAACGGGATGTTCTTTCTCAAAATTTCCATTTATGGCCAGACATGATGGGAAATGCCCAGCATGGAGCCTATGTATCTTCCCATTCAGTATGAGGTTTTAGATTTGCTCTGTGATATTTCTCAGGCAGTTTTCAAGTGCCTCAGACCAGCTAGTGGAAATGACTCATTTTCTTCTTGGATTTGCACCATCCGAAAATTTGGCCCAGCATTGGTTTGTTTCTCTTCTCTTTAAGACAGATATAGCAAAAGCCACTGATTCTGGTAACTCAGGAACTGGGAGACAGCTCTGAGGAACATGCCCACAAACTGCTCTGGGAAAGGGCACTTGGACTAAATTTGGGTGGCACTGCACCCACAGCTCTAACCTTAACAACCTATACAACTAATACAACTGGAGGTGATGCAGGATGGCCTGTGGTCCAGAAATGAAAGCAGGGAATCCTGGCACAGCCTAGGTTCTCGTTCTGCTGCTTCTGTTTTACTTCAGTTAAACATGAATGCTCCCTTTCCAAGGTTAAACTTTCTTTCTTTCTTTTTTCAGCATGCGATTCATTCTCTTGGTAACAGAAGAGGGAAGTGTTTCATATACTTGTTTTTTATAATTAGGTGCCTTCTTATGCTGATTTATGACTTATTTTAGCTTTAACTGGTCTGTTTCTGACGGCAAAAATTATAATCCATACTCCCATGTAAGCTTCAAAGAAATGCTGATAATCCGCTGTGCCTGATCCCGAGACCTGGCAGCAGCAAACTGGAGGAGAAAACAATGTGGTGAGTAACACTGTTGGAAACCTCCCCAGGTTACTGGGGTAGCTCTCAGACCCCTAGCAGCATCTCTGGCATTGAACTTCTCTCAAAACTGTTGATGAGACTTTGTTTTACCAGGATTCAGCGGCGGCTGCTGCTTTTGTCAGAGGGAGGAGTGAACTCTTTTCACCCACAGCACTTCTCCCACACAGCTCCTTTCAGGTGGAGCTAAAGGTTCACCATGAAAGAGTTAAAGCCAATTGCCTTTTCAAAAGCAACAGGCTTGATCACGCACTTTATGCTGTTTTACAAGGCCAGGTGAGCTCATTCATGAACATCAGTCAGCTCCTTGCCAGCACTCTGAACTCCCTCTGCTTTAACCTGAGATTTGAGTTGCATACTTCGTGGGCTTAATCCTGTATTTAATTAAGTGAAGGTCAGGATGAGGGTCAACTAGACTAGTGAACTTAATCCAAGACCCACAGGTTATACAATAGCTGCTTTGGGGAGGTTTAATGGTAGATAGGAATCGAGAGAAGAAAAGACAATATAATTGAACAAGTTATATGATAAAGGAGCAGGGGAAAAGCAGGATTTTTTTTCTTTTTTTTCCAGACTGTACGGCACTGGATGCATTTTACAAGAGTAGCCACTAGATAGCAGGACGGGCTTGATGCTCTGATACTTTGTTGGGCCAAATGCAAGACAAACAAGGCCTCCATCCCAGCAAATGCCGTGTGTGTAGTGGTCTTCAGCTGGTACTGCTGTCTCACAGGACAGAGGTTTTTAAAGCACTATTGCCTATGTTGCTTGTGGATGCTCTGATGTTTGAGCATTTTTCTCCCAGCATGTTGAAAGAGGAGCTTATTTCCTGGACAAGCGATCAGCCCTGACTTTTGTTCCTTAATGAGTGAGCTGACCCCTAGCCCAGCTCAGGGAGTCACCAGGTCACTAAAAGTCAGCCCTGCCTGCCTAGTGCCTGAGCAGAGCCCCCACCAGCCAGCCATGGCAGACTTGAGGCAGTGACAGGACATTACCAGTTCACCCTGGCATTCACCAAGGGCTTTAACTGGAAACTTCTGAAATGTCACACACCAAAGTAAGAAAACTGCTTTCTGACTCTCACCCCCTGCGCTGCAGTTCATGCCTCAGAGGCTACAGGGAGGCAATCGGTGCCGTTCAGGGGCTGGCACAAGGACCCCTCGCAGCACCGCATCCCATCATGTGCTCTGGTTTCTTTTACCCAGTATGACCAGTTTATGCCCAAATACCAGACTGAGCAGATCTCTGCTGTTGCGCTTGGCTCTGGCTGATACCTGAACAAGCCATTGTGGGTCACAACTTTAAGGTGAGTGTTCTTGAAAGGAGGAAGCATGGTTAACCAGAAGCAATCCTTCTCCATGCATCCAACAGCCAAGATTTCTGCCAGAGACACCTTCTATAGCACTAGTTATCTGAGTCAATATTGATTATTCCAAAATCAACCATAAAAAACCTTTACTTGATGCTCTAGGGTGATGTTCCAACTTAATTTGACAATGATGTTTTTGAAAGGCTAATTTGATTGTCCATAGGGTATCTTCTGCAGCAAACCCAGAAAATGAGTGGTCTTTTGCTTTCAGACTTAGAGAAAAAGCTTCTTCAAACAGTTGAGTAAGGACAATTTCAGATGGGTTTCCACCTAGTTGCATCTGTGATGAAGCAATAAAAAGTTGCACTATTATTGCACAGGCACAGATATCTCAGGCTTGAAACGAAGTTTCATTCATGACTTTGCTGAGTTTGATGTTACATTGGCATACTTTTTTGCTAGACCTAAATTACCAATGTCTCTTTTATGTACAGGTCAAACATTTTCTGAGCATTGATTGATGAGCTTATCATGTCCTCAGGACAAGGGTTTAGATCTTCTGGAAGGGGATGGAGCACTTCGGTAAGTCAGGGGAAGGAAAAAAAGGCACTCGGAGTATTTACAGTGCTCCAGGTTTTGAGCCACAGTGTGGTGACCTCACATGACAACTCAAGCCCTCTATAAAGCAAGACCTGCTTGGGAAAGTCTAGAACTTAATTATGCAAAAACATTCCAAGATACCAATAGTAATTGATCCTCATTACATATTCAATTTGTCTGCAATTGTTTTAACTAAATAACAGCACTGTTTTTCAGTTATAGCAGATTAGGGAAAAGGGGGTGGAGACTTAAACAAAGATACACTTTCTAACTCATTGCCTCAAGGGAAAAACAAGAATTTTCCAGAAAAAAAAGAAAAGTTTAAAGTCATTAGCTCCTGGGCTGAGATATTTTCAGCCTGCTATGAATTTTTATGACAGTGCTGTTAGACTACTGAAATACGGTTTCCTACTTTATCTCTCAGAATTTTAACTATGATGTGCAAATAATATTGCAGGAGTACTGACTGTATATCTGTAGCCATATATACACACATGCATATACATCCCCAGAAATGTTATCCTGTTTCTTTCAAGAACTAACTGAACTCTTGTGCTCAATGAAAGAACAAACAACATTACACTGCCAGGCTCTTTACCATTTTATCTGTTTAGAAATTATAAAAGTGGGAGGAAAAAAGAAGATGTCTTTATTTCAAGTGTGTTGCTCAGTGAATAAAGGACCTGGTGGATCTCAGAGAATTAGTTTTCAATGCCATCTCATTGTTTGAGTCTGGACTAGGCATATTTCCTGTCTCAGCCTTAGCCTCCTGGTTTGCAAATTGGGGATAATGATGCTGAACTCATTTGCAAAATGCTTGAAAGTAGAGCCAGAATAAGACCTAAAGCTCTTACTTGATATGAATCGTGTAACCCTATCTAACAAAAAGAAAAAAAAGTGGTGTCAGACCCCCTCAGGTACCCAGTCCACTCAGTACTGATTTTGCCTAGGACCACCTGTCCCCCCCCACATCTTCTGCCAAAAGCTCATCTTGGTTTCTGCAGACACCAGTGAGACTGCTCAGACATCATAGCACCTGTCCCTTTGGGTTTGAGTCCCAAACCCATTATTCTGCACACAGACTCAATGTCCTGTTAGCAAGGATTTGAGATCAGCCGCTGTGTCGAATGGAGTTACACCTGGCTGGAGGTAGGCTGGTGGCCAGGGGCTGCATGGGCAAAGACAGCTCGGCTTTGCAAGTATTTCACATCAGGCTGAAATCTTTAAAAGAATTGGAAGAGTAAATACAACCACCTGTCTGGGTTTGTTTTGGTTTGGTTTGGTTTTTTTTGTTGTTTTTTTTTTTAAATGAGCCAATAAGCAGAGTCCAATTAAAGAAACAACTAGGTGAATCAGACATAGCAGAGCCTTTCTCCTAGGACAACAGTCTTCACACTGCCCATGCTCGCCAGTTCAAATAAAGTATAAGCCTGCAGGTGACACCATGCATCTCCAGCCTAAATGAGAGAACTGTAAGGAGGAAATAATACTGTCCTGCCTGTGTAATTAGAGAAGCTGACGCGTGAATCATTGTTATAACGAGTTTAATTATAAACATGATTAAATAGGCAATTAGTGCATATTCTGCCCCGGATAAACAAAATTAAATTCCTGCAATATTAACATCTTCCACAAGGTTTATTATTAGATTACTGTAAGTCATGTGGTACAGGAACATTTTCATGTCCTGTATTTGTTGTGAACAAACACCCATTTTTATTTCCACTTATCCAGATGTAAAGGACAAAATTTGCTGTTTCTCTAAACCACCAGGATCTTTTGAAAAGCAGCACTCCATGCATTTTAAAAAATACATCTTATAAAACAATGCAGGATTTCCAAGTTTACCTAATGAACAACTCACCACAGCTATGACTGCGATGGGCAGAAATACAAGGACCCAACCTTGCTCGGTGCTCTCCTGTGCCTGCCAAAGCTGCTGGAACCCTCCTCGAGTATCAAAACAAGGGCACGGCAGGGTCAAAGCTCTGGGGAAAAAAGGCTTTGGATCTAGGAATGGAACAACTCAATTACAGGTAAAATGGACAGGATTTTCTATTGAAAATCAAAAGGCTTTTTAGTGGGATTGTTTTACTTCCTGGCACATTTATTCCATGAGGAAAGACAGCAATACCTTCAACATATAGGCAGTCTTTTATCCAGGTAGTTCCTGAAAATTGTACCAACACTAAACACATAGAAACAGTCTGTTCTGTTTAGTGACTAATAATTTGAGGGTGGTCTGTAAGGAGACAGCGAAAATGCTGAATGTCCACCTCTCTGGGAATCAGGTCTCTGCAAGAAGCCTCCAGTCAGGACTGTAAAGTTGCAAACTGGCTGTAGGAAACCCTGTAGCTCTGGTTTTCAGATGAAGAAAATAGTAACAAGGAACTGGCTGAAAACTGGTGACTAGCTCCAAAAGGGCGTGAGCTTCTGTTTGCAGCACAATCCCTGTCCATTTTTATTTTGTCTCTCTTTGAGGATATCATTTATGTTTTCCCAAGCATCTAAGGAATTTAAAACTCCATACATTTTCCCATGCTTCCAAGAAAACTAGGATGGGGTTTCTCACCATTCACTGATTTAAAGATCTCTAATAAATATGCCAGGATGCTACAGGTATTCATTCATCCTCTCCAAAGCCCACATTCTCCTTATGTACAAAGGTTGTGAGGCAATTGATTAAAAAGCAGTAGCTGCTACAATAACTTGTAGCTGTACTACCACATCCAGTGTTATTATTCCTGACTGTTGAGATAACCTAGATTCTCTCTGTATCTTTTATTATGGCTCTGTGAATCCAGAAAGAATCCAAAATAAATTGATATGCCAGCCATATGCATAAATCTGTCTCAGCAGAAATTGATTCAGCAAATTTCCTGCAATAGCAAAGCCTACCTCATCACCCCTGTGCATTGTCCATTGGATACTCAGCTTTTGGAAAATAAGCTGCATTTATATAAGGCTGACTGTTATGCTGTGCAGTTAACATCTTCAGCAAGGATGGAATAAGCAAACAGCTGGGTCATGGAGTCCAGGGAAAATCTCAATTTGGATAAGAAATTGCCACAAGTAATTTTAGCTCTACACTGCCACAGTCCCTTACTCTTTCATGAATGAGGCAATCATCATCTAATACAGCATGGTATCCACATCTCATGGGATACATAATGATGGTCATACCATACACAATTTTGTGTCTCTATCTAAGGCTGTTAGCAATGCTGCAGCGTGTAAATTCTCAGGTGGATGATATGGGCAAATCCCAGCTTTCCCCCAAATAAAAGCGAGGGCCAAATGCAACTTTGCAGATGAATGGGCTCTGCCAGGTGCTGGAAAGCAACACAGCGGTGTTGGGCTCAACTGGACTGGACCAGCAGAGACATTTGTGCCAGGGCTTGAAACAAAGGTGTGTAATTAACTGACCTGTGCCAATCAATGTGATGTTGCAGAGGTCAACCAAGAGGGAGAGTGTCCCTGCTTCAGGCATGGGGTATGCTGACTGTGCTAAGCACAGGCACCGTGTGACCCCAGTGCGAGCTGGCAACCAAAGTGGGTATTAGCACCAGGTGTAACACTGACCTGATGAACAGGATGAAACAGCAGCCTTGCTGGCCACTGCTGGGATTCAGGCAAAGAACATTTACTGATTGAATGGTCCTGCATGAGGCAGGTGTACAAATTTATACCAGTAATGGCTGCAAGGTCAAGCACATCTTATTTTGTGAACACACCAAGATACACCTCCCAGACGCAGAAGACAGACAAGCACAGAAAACCTACTTCCTCTACAAAGCACTTGCACTCACCGAGCCCTTTATCACATTGTCAAAATCAGCACCAGCTTTCTGATATCTATGTAACATTAACTTGTCTTGGGTCAACATTACCTATTTAAGAGCGGAGAGAAATTCTAGAATTCCCCAAGACAAGCACACTGAAAAGCCAACTGAATCCCCAAATATCCTTTCCCTCAAATCTAACGGGTGTACTTTTCTTTCTCTTATTTCTAATTTAATTTCTTGGCATTCTAGTCAATGCTCCATAGTATATTTTGGAAAACAATAAATCCTGGTAACACGAGACTTTGCTACAGTATTTCACTGTTAAATCTTTGCTGAGATTTGGGAAAGGCGTATGAGGGTTTGTGTGCTGAATTATGGGGTGTGCGGAGGAATATTTTTTTTCTCCCTTCACTTTTTCCATCACAGAATCAACACATAGGGAAAAAATCTCTGAAGAATCAGATTCCTATTGTGTCAACATTTGAATGCTCTAGAACACAGCATATTTCAAGTATATTTTAATCTTTCTTTGAAAGTAAATTATTATTTGCAAGTACGGAGCATTGCTGGTTTATTTTATAGGGCTAATCAATGTTTGATTTTCTTCAAAGTGTAATGTTGACAACAGTGTGTTTTCTCCTTAAAATGAAATATTTACATAGAAAAATAATTCCAGTTCAATTTCCAAGGAAATTCTGAAGTTTTTCTTGTAAAATAGCTATGGTTATAATTTAAAACTATTTCCTAATTTTACACACAATTTTTGAGAAGCAAAGTTGTTCTCTGAAGCATATTTTCATTCACAAACTCTCCAATATTTTCAGTGGAAATGTTTGGAGGGAAAATAAAAGCTTTTGAAAATTGCCATTAAAACCTTCATGTTTAACATTACTTGTTTCTTTTATACCCAAATATTGTTCTGTTTAAAAATTCTATCATTAATACTGTGACTTCCTGGGACACAACTAGTTATAATCAATGATTTGGTATTCAGGAACTTCCTGAAACTGGTTAACGAGAGACATTTGAAAAAAAAAAACAAACCAAAACCCCAAACTTGGGAAGTTTAAATGTCTAATATATATTCTTAAAGGCCTACTGAAACATTTTATATGACAGTGGGTTAAGCATCACTGAGGTCTTAATCTCACAAAAGCATAATGAGACAGCAAAGAGTTATCCAAGACTCTGCATTTGCAATGATTAAAAACTGTGAAATTGTATTTAATAGTTTATAGTCTGAATTTTAACTATAAGATCATGAACAATAATTCTTTTTTATTATTTTTTCCAATTTAACCAGAGAAGCATAACTCTAATAATTTTTCTCTCTATTTCTGAGAATATTATTATGCCACTTAACCAGAATGTCCTAAGTGAAATGAATGTAGCTCCTTCAACAGACTTTAAACACTGCCCAACCAATTTACCCCAAGCTGCCCTGGAAGATCAACTGTAATTTTTTATTATTCTGTAAGGCTTTATGATGTCAAGAACAGCATTTATAATAATATGTCAATTTTGGTTTACCCTGAGTGGTTTTGGCCATTTAAAAGGTACTGAAAAGTTCCCTGATACTGGAGCTTGAGCATTGTGTGGCTGTTAAAATGTGATATTATTGATGTGATAGCACACACACTGTCCAAACCCATACCCCACACCTTAGTTTCACGTAGTCACTGTCATTTGATGAAAAAAGATAGGTTATATATATATATATGCTTAGATTTTTACTTTAGTCTTGCAAATTATGCAAAAAGTGCATGGCCCAACAAGTGCATGACTAGTTGCCAGCTGTAACATAAAGAAGGATACTACAGAAACTGAGAACTGGTTATGGCAGATACCCCGTCAAAGGAATGATTTATAATCTGGAAATACAAGCAGTAAGAGAGGCCCACCAGCTAGACCTGTATCATCTGAAGCAATCAAATCCTGCAAATATAAAGCAATTTAGTGTTACCATTTCCAAGTGCTCCCCACAATAAGGACTCTTGTATGCCAAAGTTTAATATTCAGAGCAGAAACCACAAACTCTAGCAGCCGCTTCTGGTCAAGATAGTTAATAACAGTTCCCAGGCAATGGCACTGTTGTAATAGCACTGCACAAAGCAGCTGGGGATTTACTTGTATGTCAGCTTCTGCCTCTGAGAACTAGAAAACGATGGTGGGTCAGACATCCATTTGCTTTATATATTGATATAATTTCATCAGAATTTATGATGTGGGAATTATTGCACTGGCAAGAAATGTAATCTAACCTTCATCTCGCACAATGTAGTATCGATAGTAAGGTTTTGAGAGAAATATATTGCAGGAAAATGATGGAAGAACAAGAGGATTGTAAACATGCTCAAGTGACTTGCAGCTGTAGTGTTGAAAAACACATGTATCATACTAATTTTTGTTTAGCCTTGTGTATTGGACAAGTAGAACATCTGTGTTTAGATAACATAGGCCTGTGATAGATTTCAAGGCACCCTATTGAATGTGCTAGAGATTCCTGCCCTGCTGTGGGTAAAATCCAAGCACAGTGGTAAACCATGGCTGCACGAATCCCTGATAGCCTGGTGAGAACAGCAGGTTGGTGATCCCCTCGCAAGGACGAGCAGGGTCTGCCTTCCTGCTTGTGTGTGCCAGCCCGAGTGCTGGGGATCCTCCGGGTCACAGGGTAATGAAAATAAATTTTCTCTTTGTGTTTCACCTGTGGTTGTGTGGTTGTTCCTGCATCCTGTCTGTCTCAGCTAACACATACACTGACTTGTTAAATCAGATCACTCCAAGGGTGCTCCTAATGGATACCAGTGTTCCCTCAGATAATCCAATGCTATTTGCATTGTATTTACTATGTTTTAAAAGAAATCTATACAGAAGAAAAAACATATATGACACCATATATTATTTCACTTTTTTCAAGCTATGAAAATACATTTGTTCACTGATTTTAATGTCTAATTTTTTCCCTGTGTAACAGGCACTGCATTTACTCAACTACCTGTATTTCAATGATATGTTTTAAGTGTATAAAGAATTTTAAGTCCAAGCATTGACAACTATGCTTTCTCCTTCCTCTCCTGGATTAGACAGCTTGTCCTTGCATATCTGTGAGGATCACATGATATAGTTATTAGTGCCGAGATATTCACAAATTTCAAGTATGCCACTGGTAATAGGTGATGTATTTGGGGTAGTATGATATTATGACACTTCTAATGTAACAGAACTCCAGGGAATTCTATTCTGAGATAAAACTTAGAGCAGTCCTGAGGCTGCTTAATACAAGAATGGGAAAAATAAAAATAGTGTCAAAGACATATAAAAAGAGAGGGTGTCCTCCAAAAAGCTCTGAAAAGACCTTAAAAAGCTCATGAACTCCAGTCCCTGTCCTATAGTTGGATTGTCCCCAAGAAGGATAATTACTTTCAAACCCATCCATATAATGAATGTGCCCACTGCTTGGCCACTTTCTCATTAGCCAGGTTCTCATTTGCCAGTAAAAATACTAGCAAGCACCCCAAAGGAGATTCACCACTGCCAGTGCAGCATCCAGCTTGGTGAACATCATATGCTGAAGGTCTGGAATGCCCCAAAACACCTCTTGCCCAGGAAGCACTTTGAGCAAGTCAGGCCAGCTGGAAGCAGATGTGCAAGAACAGAGAGGTTGTTTGTGAACTCACTTCAGCACCACATCACTCCTGCTTAAGTCTCAAAATGGCAGAGATGCTCCATTAAAGGGAGAAGTACTGGGATGAAAAATGGGAAACAAAGCACCAAAGTAAAGCAGCAAAACCATCTTTTTTTTGGGTTGGAGCTTTATCCTCAGTTGTTACTCCATAGTTCCTGTGCAGACAGCAAGGGAACAGTGAACAGACACTTAAGGTCAAGGGTAGCAAATGTTCTCCCACAGGATGCTATCTCATAGAACTACCTTTCTCTTCCCTCACAGAACATCACTCACACACTGTCTTAATCAATAGCTACCAGGTGGAAACGGTTCCTCTCATACCACATTCAGAGAGCTCCTCAGTGGCTCTTCAACTGGCAGATTGTTTAAAATTCCCACTTAATTTTATTGTCATTCCCTCCTGCTGTGTTGATCAGACAAGATAGAAGAGGTTAGTATATCAATACAAATGCAAACTACTGCGCACAACACGTAAATATTGATATTAGGAACGGGGAGACCAAATTAATACCTCCACACACTATTAGCTCCAGTGTATTCAGTCATGTCCAGGCAGTTCTATAAACAAATATATTAAGAAGAAACAAGACATTGAAACAGAGATCCTTGAATTATAGAACTGTTTAGGTTAGAAAAGACCTTTAAGATAATCAAGTTCAAACATTAACCTGGCACTGCCAAGCCCACCATTAAACCCTGTCCCTAAGTACATCTACAGATCTTTTAAATACCTTCAGGGATGGTGATCCAACCATTTCCCTGGGCAGCCTGCTCTAGTGCTTAACAATGCCTTCAGTGGGGAAATTCTTCCTAACATCCAAATTAAACCTCCAGTGGTAGAACTTGAGGCCATGTCCTCCTCTCCTGTTGCTTGTTACTTGGGACAAGAAAACAACACCTACCTTACTACAACCTGCTTTCCAATAGGAGTAGAGAGTGATCAGGTCTTTCCTCTCTCAGCCTCCTTCTCTCCGGGATAAAAAAATCCAGTTCCCTCAGCCACTACTCATCAGACTTGTGCTCCAGACCCTCACCAGCTTCATTGTCCTTCTCTGGACACACTCCAGTGTCTCTATGTCCTTCTTGTAGTGAGGGGCCCAAAACTGAACACAGCTCTCGAGCTGCAGCATCACCAGTGTTGAGTACAAGGGACAATCACTGCCCTGGTCCTGCTGGCAACTAGCCCTGTTCCTTACTGTTATTTATCTTCAAGCACAATTAGAATCAGAAGACAAAACCTTTCCAGTCCACCCACAATTGCTGGTGAACACTGTCATAAAGTGCATTTTAGTTGGAAAACACCTTTTTTACAAAGAGCAGCATATTTTGTATTGTCTATTCAAGCTAAAGTTATTTATATAACACTGGGTTACTTTTTAAATGTCAATTAAAAGCATTTTTATACTGTTTTTATAAAAAATTCTCCTTTTGAGATCAGAGGAGTGCGGCCCACTTCGTTCTTCCCCAGCTCCACTGCACTCATTCAGCTGATAGCACCAGGGCCGATTTGGTGATTCATGATCTCCACATCAAGGAACTTTTTGAGGACTAATGCTCATTGGAGTGTAGACATGAAACAGAAGTCAGATCACTGAGATACCTGCCTAGCTTGGGCTTTTTTGGGGAAAAAAACACAAACCAGAACAGAAATAATAATTTCTTTGATAATGAAGATTATCAACCTCTGATAATGAAGATTCAATGATCTCCCCAAGCAGTCTAATGTATTGTTATTGTAGCTTTCCAGATGTATATAGCAATGTAGGACATAGCTACACATTAGATCCATTATTTCTGGACAGTCCAACAGAGGCTTGGAGAAAACATGCTCTTTATACAGCTTAACTTTTTTTGCTGTACAGGAAGCTGTGAATGAGAAGGTAGATGCTTATGAGTATGACATTCTCTGGGAGCAGGTGGCAGTGCTTCAGAATCAATGTATGGTACCTCCTGAGTTGGTCATCACTCTTTTGCTCACCTATTTGTTTAACATTATTTGATGTTCATTGCAAAGCAGCATTATTTAATGATGCAGAAGCATTGCAACACACTAAATTCTCATAATGTCTGCTTGGGTAATTTCCTGCTTGGTTCACCACAGTCTCCTCTTCTTTGCATTTGAAATTCACACCTGTAGCAAACATCACCATCCAGTACTAAGGGGTTCTGTTCTGATAAAATTTTCCCTGGAAGGAAAAGTTCTGTGTTATGAAGTCCACTTCCCTAAATCATAGCTAGTGTTAAATACTGGACTTGGAAAAGGTTTCAGCCCAAAAAGAAGGAAAATAAGGGTAGACTGAGCATGCAGTCACATTAATGCATCTGTGTTTTACAGAGGCAAGGCTGTGGTATTACCTAAAAGCATTCATTTCAAAGTAGTGTAGTGAAGCCTGAAGGAGCACTATTTTAAAACAAATCAGTCAGCATTTTATTGGTGTCGGCCCAGCTTTGTACTAAACACTCAGATTAATGTTAAATCACAGCTCAGGAATTATTCATGAGATCTCATACAATGTAATTGCTGATTTTGGCATCAATAGTCTGTATCCTTTTATTTCCTAGATTAGCTTCCCTTACTAAACTACTGTATGTCATGCCAGAGACAATGATTTTATATGACATGTTTAGGAAAGAGGGACCCACCTATTTTACATAAAACAACGTCTGAGAAATGTACCCTTAGTGCTGAGATGCCAGTCTGGGCTGACACATTCCTGAGAGGCAGATCCTGCTGGGAGAGCAGAGAGCACACCACTAAACACCTCCTTTCAAACTGTTGACTGAATGGTTAGTTTTATTCCAAACCTTTATAAAAACTAATGAAATTACCCTTCACCTATCTTTGAGGATTAGCATTAATGCTCAGAACAAACTGCATGACTACTAATCTCTTAATGTCCCTTAAGATATGTACAAAATGAAATTTATAAATAATAAATGAAACCCAACTTTTTCTAGAAATACTAAGTCATCCTGCTCTTTCTCTCTGAGACTCATCTGTTCTTGTGTAAGATTGGGGTGATGGAGGGAGTTAAAAGTTGCCTTTGAGCATGGAAGTTGATGAGCTCCGTGCTTTGGATGTCCACCCTTTTTTCCCCCCTTTAAAAATATTGCATTTTCTTTCTACTTCAGCATATTTAGACTTAAATGTCTTCAGACTGCCCCCTCCCTGCTCCAATCCCCATTCCTTCATGCTCCAAATACCTGTATCACATGGGTGAGCAATGAGAGCAAGATGCAGAGTATTTCATGCCTAGGTGACTACATGCTGTAGCTGCCAGAAAGGGAACACTACCCCACATGTCATTTCTTCATACCCAAATTTTCATGCAAATTTTCAAACCAAACTGAAAAACAGCCTTAAGTTCTCTGAGTTGATAAGAAATTGTCAAAATATATCAGAATTCATTACATGTACTACAAGTAAAAAAGAGTTTCCCAAATGAGAGACACAACTGTTGTTCTCTTATCTTAGTGGGAATGCTAAACTGGTATTTTTCTAAATGATACTGGAGGGATTAGTCACTCCAATTTTCCATCAGTGTCTTCAGTCCACCCACTGTTCTTCCACCCCTACTTAAAGAGACTTGCACTTACATACTTACTAATTTTAGTATCTACTTTTAAAGATGTGCATTTCAGGCTGTAGAATATTACAGATTTTTTATATGTTGGTTAAAGATTGCCAAGGAGAGCTGATCTCTGCCCTCCATCCCTGGGGTGCTTCTTTGCTCAACAAGCACAGCTGAAGTGTATTTATTTCACTTGCCTACGTGTTCGAATATGGCAGGCAGAAAATATATAAATAAATATTCCCGAAACACTGTGGCAGCATCACCTTGAACTGAATTTCATGATCCATTTTGAGACAGACCTGGATCTTCTCAAATTTGCTCACATTTTCAAGCCCATGTCATTGTAGGCCTGTAAAGTCTGCCCAAGGGTTCTTCCCAGGACATTATCTGGCTTATGCTTTCTCTGTTTTTAAGAAATCTTTACTCAAGGAAATGCTTCAGGGGGAAGGACACTTTGCCATGACTGTCAAAGAAGCTATCCCATCATCTCCTTATCAATAGACTGTTGTAAGTAGGTAGGAGTAGTGTTGTGATCATACTGCTCTCTATAAAATCAGCACTGCCCACTACATTTGTACACATCTGGCTTGATACTTAGGTCTACTGGGTCAGTTCTCTCAGATGGCAAATGTGGAGAAACAGCTACCTATGGATCCCAGCTGAGCCTGAGCATTAGCTGCAGACTGGCAAAAATCAGTATTCACTCTATCAGTAGTGAAGAAGAAGTCTGAACTCTGGCAACTGGCAGCAAGTAAGGCACCCACAGGAGCTGACATGACTTGGAAGTTAGGCAAGAGTGGTACAACAGTACAAGACTGTTTCACTTCTCAAGAAAATTTGGTTCCTTTGATCCTGAAGGGGTAACCAAAGGATGAGAAAACACTAGTGCTTCTGGTTCAGACTTAGATTGCCCCAAAATCTCTCTTGCTTTCACCTGTATTTGGACATTTAAGGCCTCAGAAGTCTAAAACCATGTTGAGTAGGGTTTTTATGAATTGTTATAAGAAAACTATATTTATTCATGGCAGAAGATAATGCTATATCAAAGTACATACATTAGAAACTCATGAAACTCTTTTTTTAAATTACTTCACAAGTAACCGTCACTTCTTGAAAGCCAAATAGTGATTTTGTTAAAAAAAACAGACCTACATCTGAAAGCCCTAAGACTCCCAATGGTGTCAAGTGGAGCTTCAAGGACTTGGAACCCAGAAAGCAACAGCACTTATGCTCATAATTTTAAAGTTCAAAATGCACAGTTTTCTAACTTTACAAAAATGCATAGATTAATAACACAAAATAAAAATAATATAATCCAAATTACCTCAAGGCTGAGATAGAATGTGCCTAATTTCAGCCCAATTTTCATGGCTGTGTTATCTGAGCCTGCATATTTACAAATGGAATCACTGACAACCCTTTTTTGATAAGGAGACCCCTCTGCTTTAAGACCAATATAGTTGGACAAATTTGGTATACATGAAAACAAGCATCAATAAAGATTTTGATACACAGAGTAATATAGAAATGACAACTTATTTTTGACTCTCTACAAAGACATGCATTCTGTAAGTGATTACATTTCTATCTGTGGCAGAATGGTAGTGTGGGGCATATGAATCTCACCTTCAAAAGATATTCTTTCATTCTACAAAAAACCCCGGCCAGCACAGGAAACTTCAATCAATGTCTTATATTCGAAAACTATGACACTGTCAAACTGGTGTCATTAAAGCTAACTAACCATATTAAACGAATATTAAAATATAGGTTTCTTTGCATAACATAATGAGTAAAACTGCTTTTAAGTTTTTCCCTATGCTTTGAGGTGTAGGTGGCATTTTCATTCCAAAACTTTGAAGTCAGAACAAAATGTACAGGTAGAGGGTACTAGATCAAATAATAATCAACTTCAAAAAGCATTTTGGCTGTTAGATGTCCCAAGGCTAATTTCCTCTAGACATTTTAAATGTAAATGTCTAAACTCATTTAAAAATTGTAAATTGGTCTAGGTTCAATCAAAACCCATCCTGACACAGAACAGGGAGACTGGGCTAATTGTCATTTGTTTGTCAAATGAATTCCATTTGGAAAGCAATGAAACCTCCAAGCTAATTCTTTTAAGGTGAGCTGGTAGTTGTATTATCAGTTAAATGCAGTAAAATGGATAATCACATGATGATAATGAAAACTGAACCTATGTTAGCACTCAGGCTTAGTCTGCCACAGGGCATATAGTGATGGAACTTAAGTACTGTAATGTTCCATTGGGCACAATGGCACCAAGTCTGCTCTTTAGCCTTACAGACACTTTCTTTGCATTTTAAAAAACTTTATCAAAGCACCGTGGCAATGTAGAAAATGTCAAAGTGAAATGCACTGTAGGCAAATTGAGATTTCATTAAGTTTAAATTTATTGCTTTTGACTGATGTATTACCATGCTTGTTAAGAACCAGTAATTTGGAATATCTGCCTGCCTGGTAAAATAGCTTTGTCTCCTTGCGTAATACTTTATATGGACTTTGAAAGACCACAGTAATTCGAAAAAAGTGTGGATTATTTTATTTTTATAAAGAACATTTTCAAATATTTTAAGGTCCTTGACCTTGTGGATCAATAGACTTATGCATGGGTCCCAAGTGTGTTGTTGGTGCAGTTGGTAGAAAATTACAGCACTAATATGTTATTTTTTTGCCTCGGTATAGCATTGCATGCGCTGACAACAGAACCTTGGGAAGGGCTTAACAGTTCCACTTGTTCTGCCACTCTGAACATCTATAGTGAGAATAAATAAAAGTGTGAGAGATAAGCAATTCAACAAACTGGTGGGAGGCTGTGCAGATGAATACTTTTTTATATCACACACACACACACAAATTGTGTGTATACGTGAGTTTGCACATAAGCAGACAAGGCAGACATACAGCTCTAACTGTATGACAGCAGAACCATATATCCAGTCTTTAGTTTGCAGGCTTCAGCTATGGAAAAAGCTACATTTGAGATGTTGACATAAAATCTCTTAATGTACTCTGGTGCTTTTCTCACCTTCAGGAAAGGATTGAATCAATAGTGTAGGGCCAGCACAATTTCTGACTGATGAGGAAGGTTAGGTCTTCAGGAACAGATTACTGCCCTTGGAGAGAGACCTGGACTGAATTTGCTATATTCCAGATGTATTTATTTACACTAGGTGCCAGGGTCTTATGGCAGAAGTGACAAAGTTTGTGAAACCCAGGAATGCATTATCATGTTATCTGGTATCTTAGATGGACAGTCAATATGAACAGACTGTAGGCACACCTGTCCCAGTATCTAGTTCACCAAGTAATGAAATGGAAACAATAAAAGTCTTTGAACAAACAACAGACATTTGAGTCTTTGGGTTTAAACAAGAGGATTGTAGAATTCAAATGGGTTTCCTCTAGAGCTGCCAAAGCAGCCATATCTGTATTGGTGCCAACGCCGAGTCACACAACAAAGCTTGACTTGTGTCTGCCCATGTGCTTTCATTCCACAGACTATAGATACACTTACTTCTTGAGGTGGGGGGTGAGGGAAAGAACAGTGTTTAAAATTTATCTATTTCACCTATGCTTTCAATAAAACTTCCAGCTGAAAAACAAGGAGAAAGTGATGTTTGGGATTCTATTCATTTAAACTACGCTTTGTTTTATACCATTTAGAAGTAGCATTTTGAATATAAGAGCAGTAGCTGTGAATTAGTTGAATTAAGACACAATCATTTGTCACCTATTTCTCTCCTCACTGGGAAACAATCTTTGTCCTTCCACTACAGTACTCAGATTCCCTCAAACACTCCTTGCCTGCAGCTGCAGATTCACCAAAGCAGGACATGGCTGCATCTGCCCGAAGCCAACCCAAACTCACCTAGGAGAGATTTTCAGCAGGGGCACTCACCCCTCCTTCCTGTGGAACCTCTGAAAGCTTTCTTCTTGTGCTCCTCCAAGGGACAGTGTGCCAAAGGGGTTCACACAAGAGGCTATTCTGTCACCAGAAGTGTCCAGACGGAGCAAGGAGCTCCCAGACCTGCAAGAGGTCCACCTGCATTATAAAATCCCAAGAGAAAAGGGAACCCAGCAAGGGTGAGTGCAAATCTCGAAACCTACTTAAAAATCAAGGCTCTCCAATTTTGTTTTTGCATGTTGTAGAAAGGCTGCACCACCTCTCAGTAAGAAGGGTGCAGAGTCAAAGTAGGAGCTAAAGGTAAAGGTTTTTATTTGATAAAATATCTGTGTTTTTGCTTTAAGACACATATATGCAGCTCCCTTTGAAGTCCAGAGGAGCTATGCAAGTCTACACTTGAGGGCAGAATTTGGCCCAATGTGATAACGCAGGAGCTTGTAATCTAAAAAAGGAGTGTATTTATTACATTTAAAAAAAAAAATGTGTGTGTGAACTCAAATTAGCCAGGAAGGACTAATGTCTCTGAATAATTCTCCCTCTCAACACACACTTCAGAACACTCTAAGAATTACAACTAAACCCAACCTTTCTGCTTTCTTTTAAGGCATTAGACAAAATTTGCATTTTGGAGTAAGCCACTAGCTGGAGCTAAAGACCTGTAGAGCAATTTCAAAGGAAGAAGGAAAGGGGGAAATCCACAAACCTGAAGAGAAATCCAGACTTTTTTAGACAGGCCGGAACAGGATTTTGTTTGAGTTGTGGGTACAGGCTGTCATCTTGTAGAAGGACAGAAAGACCAACCTAAAAAATGAAAACATTTATACCCTGGAGTTGATGTCTAGTTGAACTAAACTGGAGCAAAGTCTTTGATGCAGAATGAATGAAAACGGATATATTGAAAATGGCTTATTCAAAGGAGCAGTGGAACAATGAAAGAAAGGAAAAGTGATATTAAACCAGTAAAAAATTAATTGTTAGGTCGTGTTTAGATTTGAAAGGGAATTACCTGGAAACAGAGAAAGCACCAAACAAATCACCTGACCCATTTACTTTACTGATATTGCAAAGCAGTCTACCATATTCAGTTGTTTCAACATCATCTGGGAAGATGCTTTCATGTGAGCAGAAGAGAAGATCTCTTTTTGTAGATAAAGATCAATTTATCAGTGGCAATCAGATACAATATATCAGGTGGGAGCTGAGCACTCCCTGGTTTTGTAGGGTCACAGTAAAACTGAGGCACAAATAACATGCTCCTAGTTGAGTGGCACACACAGAGGATTTGATCTACCGACATAACATGTGGCACTGAGATGACTTTGGTGAAAATGACAATCACCATGAATCATACAGCTGCAAGCAAAATGTATTGCAATCTCTCAAAACCTTTCAAAACATCACCAAATAAATGCCTGATGTGCCAAGTGGGATGAAATGGGCTAGCTTTCCCTGTAGGCTTCCACCAAGGGAAACCAGGGGTAAAATGCTACAGGAGTCAGGAAACATTTGAGTTTCTATTTATGCCTTTTGTACACTCAGTTGCAGCAGATACTGAGGCTGGCAGGCAGGGCACGGGTAGGCGTGTAATGGGTCAGCTCAATGTTTCCACATGTTTCATGCTAATATCATGCTGTCTTTGCCATGATTCAACAAAACACTAAAATAGGAATGCAGATTTAAATGTCTGCTTAAGAGCTTTCCTGGAGTTGGCTGATAACTGGTAGTGTCAAGCCAGGTGTTGCATTTATGGCTTAGTTAGTGTGGGGAAGCATTTGTTTTGCACAGTGAATTTAGCTTCCAAAGGGTCACAGATGTGTCACATAAGGGCCATGTTAATTTCCCCATTGTGATGAGAAATAAATCCTGTTCTTTGACCAACTGGTATTTACTAGGTTCCCGGACCCAGTTTGCATAGGCAGCACCCGCAGCAGCACCAGATGCAGCTCCCAGGTTTCAGCAGGTGCTAGTGAGGCATTCTGCTCTTTGAGCAGTGGTGGCACCTTGTTTGGAACCAGCCATGTATGACTGACCACTGTCATCCAGTTGCTTTAAAGGATCAATTTTGGTGCTGTCCCATCTCAGAACTGACCTCAACAGCTTTCTCTGTGATCCAGCCACAGACATATGATATTCACCTAAGGTGATGATGCTGTTCTGAAATTCTTGGAAGTAGATTTTTTTCCCTTTTCTCCAAGGCTTAATTTTTTTTTCAAAAAAACAAACCCAAAGCTGCAAAAGTGCATCTTGAAATGAATACTTTTGGTGGGTTTTACATACACATGTATACCACATCTTTTTATTTTAGACACATCATTCATAATATCTAATAAAACAGAATGTGGCACATGCTTTTAATAACTTTAATATGCAATTTCATTATTTTTTAATATACACTCTTTCTTGAGTTGTAACACTAAGCACAGATAGCTACTATACCTAGAACTGGACCTTTTATTCCAGTCTTTAAACAGAGCTGCTTTCACATGTGAACATGAGACTTTCTTTCCTGACTCAGGATAGAATTTTCTTAAAAGCAATTTCCACTCGACTACTTCCCCAAACCAATTGCCTGCAGACATTGTAAACAACTACATTCTCTCAACAATACCCCAATTCTGACCATTTAGCCTTCTCTTTGAATTGTACAAAAAACCTTTGAGTCAACACCATTTTCAGAACTCTTTTACAGCACTCTGCCAAGTGTATTTACATGCTGCTCCATGGGATCCAAAGAAAAATTGCATTGTTTCACTGCTCTAGGCAGCATTGCAAATGAAGGTTTTTTTATTGATATACTAAATGATTCAGGAAAGTTTCCTTCTGGGTCACTTTGTGATGCCTGTTCATAACTTCTGAAAATCAAGACCGAGTAAGAGATAAGAAACATAAAGAACTCTCTGTGTACTTACGTAAGTTCTACTTGGACAAGTGTTTAAAAATTTAGCCAGGAAAAAGTACAATATTCCTGAAGTAGTGACTGTCATTTCTGTATTGCACACACACTCTAAAAGCCCTGCATCAGCCAGAATTTAGTATGGAGCAGGGCAAACACAGGCTTACCAGAGGCCAAAGCCTTCTCTAGTAACCAGATTTTAGGAGCTGCGCTGCAAACTGAGAACTTCGTAGAGCAGGTAAGCTGAGAGGAAAGAGCCTTGCCTGCAAGTCCAAGAAAAACATACTGTGACTCCACTTCCCTATGCCACTCTATGCACCCCTGTGTAAATTCAGAGTCCGTGGGCAGTTGTGGTATACCTGATCCGAACTCTCTTGCATATTATCCTATATAATCTCCTAGAAATCCAAGGCACAATTCTTTTAAACTCTCCTCTTGTGGATCTTGTCACTCTGATACAACAGCCTCAGGACTCTTTGGAGTACGGATGGGAGATGACACAACAGAGTTATGTGGCACAGAGAAGCAGCACATCACGCTAGAAAAGCGGGTGAGGAGCAAACCCGTCAGCATGCTGTTTGTTTTGGAGTGGAGAAGCAGCAGAGGAATCAAAGGCACTGGGCACAGCATGTAAACGAACACTGCGGGCTGGCTGGCCAGGGAGTGCCTCTCGGTAATACGGTATCGCGTGTATCCGTAAGAAATCGCACCTATGGTACAAAGACATTCGAGTCATTTACATAGCCTCATCAGCAGTGCGAAATGGCTCCTTGTGGAGTCAGACATTTGGAAACAGATAAAGCCCGTAAAGAATGCTTCTTTTCTCCCAAAGAGATTAATGTAGATGTGAACACATTAGCGCTGTTTAAGGGAGAGTATTCTCTTTGACAGATAACTGGGATTGGGAATATTAGATTACCAAATAATGGACCTTTTAAATTCTGTCATCATTACTTATCAGGTACATTAGTTTAAAACCTGCAATTTTGAACTTAGCATTATTGAGCTTTTGAAAGATTAAATTACTGAGCTTTTGTTTGTGAATGGCTCTGTGAAATTTCCTGAAAAGGATAGTCCTCGTCCTTCATTGTGTAAATGTGAATGCCAAATAACATACTTTATTGATATTTACAGACATACAAACGATAGGACTAATGCACTTGAATGTCTGTCTCCTTGAGTGAAAAGGCAGAGGTTGTTAGATAATGTGGTGCACTGTATCTCTTTTGTAAATCTGTTTGGAAGAGTTAGTCTTTATCCCCCTCCCCTTCCCTCCCTGAGAACCTTATTCTCACCAGTACCTTCTCATAGGCAGGCTTGCAGTGCAGCTTTCTTTCCAAGGGTCCCTTTGGCTCATTAAGTAGAGCAAAAAATACATAACTTGAAGTTAGGGAGATAGCTCACATGTATTTTGGCAAGAGAGCTATCCCTGCACAACACATTAAAAATTACCTATGCATAAGCACACCCACAATTGCATAAGGTAGGGAAGTTAATGCCCCACATTGACTAGGTGATCAGTTTAGGCCAACGGTTTAGGAACAAAAGCTCCTGCTGTGCTCTTAAGTCTCCTAGCTGCCTGCTAAAGCCTTTTCCTCAATGGCTTCAGCAACGGGGTGGTTCTGCAAAATCTCTCCTAAGAGCCATCACAGGGTGCTTCACCACTCTGCTGAACCAGGTACTGCTGTACCCTGGTCAGGGCAATCCGTGACCTTCCTCCTCCTCCTCACACTGAACTGAGTCATCAAGGCAGGTTTTTCAAAACTGAACAAGGAAGTTAATCTCACAAATCCCTTAGACATAGAATGCAAAAGGTGCGTTTTCCTTATATAGACACCTTTGAAATTCTCAATAAGCTGCTCAGAATTGCTGGGCAAGAGCAACACTTCTTATTTTTTAAACTTTGCAACTTTTTAAGAAGTCAACAGAGGAATGAGCCAACTATGAAGAGTGATAAGCTACAGCCATGAAATGCAAAAGGAACATGTTTGTGAGAATATATATTTTTTTAATGAGGTAAGTACAAATCATGCTCATAAAACAAAATCAGAGAAAAAGAAAAGATATACTGTAAATATCCCTGACTCTCCATTAGACCCCAAATGTAGGTACCGCCTACACTCAAACAGCTCAAAACACTTGGAAACAGTTTAAAATACACTTTGTTTTGGTTGTTCAGTTTTTATGTTTGTGTTGCTTGTTTGTTTGTTGTTTGGGTTTTTTTTTAAATTACCATGTTTTTTCTTGCCTCTGAGATAAAACCTGTTATACTTGAGAGCCAGACTTCAAATAGATGAATGTTCTGTATATGTTAAAAGAAAGAAAATTATTTCAAAACCAAAGTCTCTTCTTCTGAATGATGCTTTCTTCCCTCTTCCTCACATATAAAGTTTACTTTCAATTCAGATGCATAAAACTGGACATCTATTCAACATATCAGTTCAGCTAACAGCTAGGAGCACACTCTAGCTACGATATTCATGAATCACTTATCAGACCAAGCTTAAAAGCCTCACAAACTCTTGAATGTTCTTAGGTGTCTTTGACACAGAGAGAAGCTTCATTGTTACACTTGGATACTTGTAAGACTTGCAAAGTGTCACACAATCATCAAAAAAAGCGACTGGGTTACTCATAAAAAATTAGTTTCATTGTCTCCTTAAAATGGTATTTTTGTTAGCACTCATGGAGAGAGGGAAAGATCAAAACAGTATACTTGCACTTATTTTTAATTCGAGAAATTATGTTAAATTTTGCTCCATATATAATTTGAATTGCATAGAAAGACATTATTTTCTATAGATTTAAACTGCATTAGCTGTTTATTGAGCTCCTAATCATTGACTGTACATCACTCCATACCAGTACATTTTAAAAGATATTAAGCATGTGCAAACATAGGAAAAAATAACCAAGACAAAATTAATGTACTGATGTATCAACCTCAAATTAACAAAGCTATTGATAAGAAGACTAGATTATGAGGTCAGAGATATGAGTGCATCATCTTTCTGTATGACATCAGGGTTATAGGTGATTTAACAGATTTGTGCAAAATGAAATGAGTCAATACAGCTCGTCCCAGCCAAGGCTAACATCTGCTTTTGTATTTGGGGAGCAATGTGACTCGGAGACCCACAAATGTTTTTTTTTGCCTTTACAAGCTCTTTTCATTATGCTAAAAGCTCATTACCATTTTAATTTCTGGATCACGGTTCTCATTAATTGCTACTAAAAAAAAAAGGCTTAAGGTTTGAGCTGTGTGGAGTACTAGAGAGCCTGCATAAGCATCAAGACGAGTTCTTCCCACAGCGTATGGGAAGCACCAGTTATACAAAACCCCAAGAAAAGGGTGATAGAACCAGGAGGGGTAAGGTCTCAGTCCCACTGGTGGTGAACGTCTTCAACTTACACACAAGCAGAACTGCCTGAAATCAAACCTCTACTGTTCCAGATAAATGGGAAAACATGCAAACTCCTCAATATGATCTGATTCTAATTTACAGAAACCTGTTTAAAGAGCACATGCCTGTCCTACTTTTACCCTCCCAGAACAGTGTTTTGAAGTATTTCAAGCAATAGTCTGCATGTACAGTGCCACAACCAGTACCATTTACACAGGCTAGAAGACAAAAACAACTCCTACCCAATGGAATACCACAATGCTCCAGTGAAAACAACCTGAGAGTAAGAAAAGTCAGATTTCATTGCTGTCTTTCCTTTGACCTCCCCTTTTTCTACTACTACAACTCTTCGTGTACAGAACTGACCAAATAAAGTCTTGAACCTGAGGTCAGCTGCACACTGGCCTTGCAATGCCAAGCAGTAAAAGCCTTTTGGAATGTATGTTACATGGTGAGAAATATGAACAACACTGAGATTATAGTTATGTCTAAGGCACTAGCAATATTATTTATGTCTGTTAATAAAGAGTGTTTCAGATAATGGTACAGAAATGGGCTCTATTTCTATTTCTATTTTCACAGAATAAAAAGATTACATACTAATAGCAACAGCCAAGAAAGAAACATGATAGGCAGGGACAAAGAAATGTAAACAAGAGAGGCATAATTTGAAAGCAGCAAAGATACAAGCAAATATTTGTGCAGGCTAGCTAATGTCAACCTACCTCCACAGTGCCGGGGGCATGTGGCCCCTTAAGCAGGACCCTAAGCCCCATCCTGTCTGTCTCTCAAGGGGAACAGGCTTAGCCAGCTAGAAAATGGCCTAGTACTTTGAGGAAGAGGAGATATTTCTTAGAAACATGTTTTAGAGTGGAGTCCTCACAGAGACACTTGAGGCACTTCAGACTGCTGAATACTAAAACTTCGAAGCATAGCTGCTAGGGTGCTGTGCCGGAGAGAAGCCTCTGCGGTGAGTTTTGAGGGAGCAGAAACATTGACATGCCTTCCCTGAGGTGTTGGTATTTTGTTAGATGTAGAATTAAAATCTGGCTAAAAGGAAATCTGAAAAAAGTAAAGTTCATGGAAGTTTAGGTCTCAAATGCCTGTGTTTAAAGCTCAGGTAAATGTGAAGGCAAAAATGGAGCAAGCATTATAGGAAGACAAGATGCAAATTACAGAGTCTAATCTCTCCGCTGTGATCGGCACACTCACTTTATCTGGTTTCCATCTGTCACCTGAGCTTCAAGTTTACAGGCAATGTACTGTCTGTCCTGAAATCTACATCACTGATGAGGCATTCAGTTTTCTGTAGTGGAGAGTCTCCTCCATGGAGATAACCGGTCTTTTTATTTGGGAAAAAAGGTAAGGGAATTTATTCACTAACATAGTGGAAAACTGAAAGGTTTTCTGTCTTTGCTTTTCAAAAAATATCACATTTTAAAAGTTTTCTCCTAGAATGGTCTGGGAATAGAATTTCCAAGTTCAGAAAAAATGTTTTTACTAAATAGAGTTTGTTTCATATGAAGATGAAAAGAGTGCTATGAATGGAGTTAAATGGAATTAAAAAGACCATTAGATTGACAGGCTTTTCCAACTTTTTTTCCTATAATTTTTTTCCTGGTAGCTCATAAAACTAACTTTTAAAGACTCTATTGTATTGTTAAATAAAAAAAAATTAAAAGCATAGCTTCTAGCATGCTGTGCTGGACAGATGTCTCTGTGGTGACTTTTGAGGGAGCAGAAATGTTGACATTTCTGAGCACTGAGCACTGTTCATACAGTGAACGTCAAAGGCTTCTCCTCATTTCACACAGGATTTAATTTCAACATAAAAATTGTGCTATAATTGACAGAAAGTAACAAACCTGGAACCAGGCAGGGCAAGACATGAGACCCAAAGACATAAATATGGGCTGGCACACTGTGGATATCAGGCATTCCTACCTAACTTCACCTACTGGGTCATCCCATAGAGAAGGGAAAGGCAGAAGTGTTTAAAATCAAACCTAACCCCTAAAATCAACTCTGCATGGAATCCACGTTGCCTTTGTGATTGTCAGGTAAGAATGGCCACAGCCAACTTGGCTTTTAGCTCTAACATAAAAAAAGGTGAATTCATACATCCACAAAATGTGCAAATCTTTTTATTTATGCATATACACATGTTTATTTATAAAAAGAAAAAAACTGACTTCTGAAACACAGTCCCTCTGTGAGCAGGTCCCTAATGACAAATCTGAACCAGCTCTAAATAAATCTGCTGCTGCTCTTTGCCCATTTATTAAACTGCTTAAAAGGAAAAAGTAGAAACCCAAAGTGCCAAAAACTTGAATAAAAGAGATTAAAACTCATAAGCCCTATGTGCAACAGGTGTTAAATCGAGATGTGATGTGCATTATGGTGCCACCTGTGCTCATCTTATTCTGGCCAAAACAATATCCTCGGCAGGTGTGCAGGAGAAGCAGGAATGTAACAGCTTTAGACTAAGGGGAAAGAGCAGCAGCTTTGGCTGAGGCTTTCACACCAAGTCTGCAAAGAACATTTAGCTGCATGCCAGAGGATGACCAGATCTGTCTGTAGAAGTTTCTGGGAACCACATGCAGGTGTGAACACTAAGAACTACCTTTTGATAGCTAGATTTCTCCACGAACTGCTGCAGATCCATCTGGAAATGATGGCACATGCCAGCTGCAGTATTTCCTGGGATTAATAAAAGGCTCAATTAGACAAACAGAGTCTCTCTTATTTAGCATATTCATCATATTTATGAGCTGATTCTGACATTATTTTTTCTTTTCTGCTTCAGCAGTAGTTGAAGAATGCTGATCAGTCCAATTACAGTAATTTGACCCTTAGCTGCTCCTGGTGGATAAAGTTCAAACCCAAATGAGAAGGTTTTGGATAGAGAAGTAATAAATTTCACTAGTGATCCTGGTTTCTCAGCTTATGTGGAGTACCAGGTCCATCAGGAAATACACGGTATTCCTCCCTCATTAATGCTATGAGTGAGACCCTGGAAAACTTTTCTTAAACCTTCTGTATTATTTTCTGTATAGGTAACATGGCATTTATAAGCTTCTCGTGCAGCTGAGGTAGGTTGTCAGCAACACTTCTCCACAGTGACCTGCACCACTTCTCCACAGCTATTTGGGAGGTAGGGCATCCAAGTCAGGGGGAACGATATACTTCGAGCATTTGCAAGACTTTGTTATTCAAAACACAGTTTGAAAAATGGCTGTAGGAATTTAATTAGAAACTTCCATTAGGAGATTAGATGACTAGAACAAAGAAAACCAGTGAAAAGGCTTCTTATTAAAACCAGTAGCACTGCAGAATATTGATAATATAACAAAGGAATGAGTGGATATGCATAGCAAATTATTAAAGGTTACAGATAAATGTCCAAAAGTTGCTTAGTTTCTGGTTATCCCAGTATATAGAGAAGCCACTGAGACAAGATGACATGTAGCCCCTGCCACTGCAAAATATGGTGACAGAGGACAGGCAGAGGTATTAAGAGTGCAAAGCTCAGCAGTGCTGTGCTGTGTGTTAGCTGTTTGCATCTTGCCAGACCTAGTGTGTAAATGAAGCACAAACACATGAAAGCCCACAGGTTGCAGTGCAGATTCTAGCCACAAAGATTAGTAAATGTGAGCTCTCTCCCCTGATAAATAAGCATACCTGGCAAAAGGGAGGTTTATGCCTGGAAAAAGCGTGGAGCAAGAAGAGTCTCAAGGCTCTGTGACACTTCAGAATCCTTAAATACCCTCACAAGGCAATGACAGCTCAGGTGAGCCTAGGAAATTCTGCCCAGAAAATTGTCTTGGGGGAATCACCAACTTTCACAGGGGATTGAAAAATCAATAAATGATTTAGATCAAACTGGACACCATTTGAATTAGTTCACCTTCCTGGGACTCAGATGAGTTGTTTGCAGTCATGCTCAGATAATGCTATCTACTAACTCAAAACAGTCCTGTTTCTCACCAAGACTTATCCATATTTACATCAGCCATCAACCCCCAAATTCCTGGGGTTCTGCACTCCACAACAATCTCATCAGTGCTTAGTTTTATAGTGCATACAACTAGGAGCTCACTCTTATTTAACCATTCTTTCTGATACAGTCTGGTCCGCTTCTGAATCTCCTCCAGTTTTTCAAGACTAACTCAAGAGTAGTCAATGTGTTTGTAGCATGTATGGGACAAGTAACTGAGATACACAGCATCTTTCTTTTGAAAACACAAGTGCCTGATTTTCCCAACCATCAAGTCTAAGACTGTTGGTTATGCCTATGCAACGTTGCAATATTGAACTGGCCCAGGGTTAATTAGCCAGCAAAGGACTGTGTAGTTGCTGTCAGTATCCAAGTTAGGTCAGTCAGAGTTTGGTCAGATATCTTTCCAGGAAATATCAAATGATTAATTGTAATTTCTAAAAATGTCATGCTTACCAGGGATAAACAGAGTCCATTTAAATTAATACAGACATATATGTGCTCTATTATTGCTTGAGAAAGTCCTCTTCAGTAACCAAGACAAAACCAGTACATCAGTAGGCATGTACTGCTTACATGTCGGTCCTTAGCAATCTCACAACTGATGATCCTCCCATCTTTTCCACATTCCAGTGGAATCCAGGAGCCAACACAACTGCCTTGTGTCTCCTTGCACTGTGTAACAGGCTGGGGCAGCTGAATAGTCTCACTGTTAAATTCCAGACCCCTCTTAATGAGACTAATGAGACTTCAAGCAAACAGCCAGCTTTGCAGGTGATTAACAGCTCTACATTTACCTCGGTATTAGCTATACTGTGGATCAGGCAATACCTACCACCCCACCAGTGTGGATGCTAAAGCAGTACAGCTAGCAACTGGTAATGGCAATGATCTGACAACTTTCATCTACAGAAAAGGAAGACAGACAATAAATTAGCACATAAAAATTTATGGAGACAAGTTTTTTTTTCTTTGTTAATACCAGACAGCATTTTAATGGCTACCAGTTACTAAAAGGTTAACACATTTTAATATTTCCAAGAAAAAGTAAGGTTATTACAAGATTAATAGATAGCTAGATGGATGACTGTAAAATACTAGAAAATTGCTGATTGCTTTGCTAAAGGGCAGAGGCAAATTACAATCATTGTCTTTTGTTCTTGTGGACTCCAGGCTTATTTTTTTTCTTTTTATTTTTTTAAGTTATTTTAAAATGAACCATACAAGAAACTATGATGTCCCAGGAAAAAATGAATATAACCTAGGACATTTAAATGGGTCAGGAAGCCATCCTGAAGCAATACTGAAACACCCCTATATATTTGCCCATTTCACGGGCTTCACACAGTCTGGAAAAGGCTAGAAGACCTGTGCCTTTTCAATAATACTAGAGTATCTCAAGGTCAATGTTCTGGTAACACAAGCTTCCTCCCTTTCATCACAGAAAGAAAATTGTATGGGTACTGCAAGATTAAATCCCATTCAGTTCAGTAGTACAAAAATGTAATAATCCATTTTCTGATGATACTAGGTGGTGTTGCCTGCTTCAACCACCAAGGACTAAGGAGGAGAAGATTGTAATGGTGGCAGAACAGCTCCAAAACAGACCATCCTTGGTGCTTATAAGTTTCCATAAAAACTTTTACTATCCTGGACAAACCAACTCCCCAAATGCAAACATCACAACTCCTTTGTCTTTTCAAAAGTCTGTGATGGTTCCTGAAAGATTCTTTTGGATTCTGGCCATGGCTTAGAGCTCCCTTGGTTTGAAGCTCAGCAAACGAAGGCTTGCTTTCCCTGGTCTCCTTGAACCCCTGGTCCAGCAGGAGCCAAGGGGACACTGGGAAGTCTCTCATGGCACCATTCCTGAAGATGATGATCAGGTTGAGAAGGAGGCTGGCAGCCTGGTCCAGAAGCAAGGGGGATCTGGGATGACTGGGAACTTTGGAAGTCAGAAGCTCTGGGGGCCTCTTGGGCCCCTTTCCTCTTTAGGGAAGAGCTCTTTGAAATCTGACTCAAAATAAGTCTTGTATTCCCCCAGCCACACAGTATCTGCTTAAAACTTATGTTTATATGGTAATATTTAAATTATAAAGCACTAGCCTTTCACCTTTAGGTTTCTGACTGGATTCAAACCCTTCTCCTATGAGAAATGAGTTTGGTGGCCTAAGCTGAGTGTTGAGTAGACAAAAGTCCTTATCTTCAAAGTCCAAACATAATTCAGCACAACATGGCATGATTGGAAGTCCCTGCTCAGGAAAAGACAAGGAATGAGCCTGTGTCAAAAGTAAATTACCTAAGTAATCAAATCAATACTGAATTCAAAGTAGAAATATCAAAATTATCAGGTGGTGCTGTGGAAGCTACAAAATTGCTGTTTAGCACAATGTTTTCTAGCTATATTCAAAATGAGAAATGTCATTTAGAGCAGATAAACTACAAAAAATGAGGTCAAAGCTGCAAAGAAGCATAAGCTGAGAACCTTAATAAATTAAAAAATTTCCTTGAATAGCACCTTATCTCCCTTGGAAGAATACATACAGTGTGAAGCTGTGTATCTTCACTCCTCCTAAGTACGAGGCAAAGTAAGACCATGATCTGTATCTCAGATACATTTGAAGATGGCTGGGCACACAGTAGAACTATCATTTAGAGGTGAGTCCTTTGATGAGTTTAAAATTGGACATTGGACATTGTGGTAAAATATCTACAGATGTACTAACATCTCTTTTAAGTTTTAAAAAAAATCAAGAAAATAAAGTACAGTTCACCTCTCAGGATGGTGGGGATAAAAAGATGTATCAGGCTGTGAAACTCTTCACCTGACGAAGGAAAAAGAAAAAGAAAGTGGCTCTTACTGAAAAAAATATTGTGATGCTGAGATCTTTAAACCATCTCCCAGTCAGGTTAATGTGACATTAGATATTCACTTCTTCCCTGTATGCTTGCTTTATAGTCTCTACCCTTTACTCACAACAAAATGGATGACAGTTTCGTTACAGACTGGCATCCCTTGTCAAACTTTGAATTATCAATCATAAAAATATCAGCTATTCTTTGAAGGATTGTTTGAGCACTCTTTTTTTTTCTTCTTTTTTTTTTTTCTTTTTTATCAGCATTACTGTTTAGTGCAACGTACACAAGGGGTTGAGGGGGGAAGTGATGGTGGGAAGAAATCAAACCTGGCTGAAGAGCTATGAGTTTGCAATACCCTACCCATACAAACAAGCTTCTATCGCAGTTATAGACAGCAGAAATAAAAGGGAGCTTTTTGGCTCACAGCTATAAAAAAAAAATTATCATAGTGATGAAGTTCCTCAGCCATCAACAGAGCTGTGATAACGCTGTTTGATGATGATTTTCCCATGAATGTTAAACAGCCGCCACTGCGGAGGAAAAGGAGCTTATCTGCACCTAATACTGATCTCTAATTCCTGCCCTTCTTGAACCATCCATTTTCTAACAGCATTAACTGGCAAATTTACATCCCATCTTAATGCTGCTAAAGAGGACAGGAGATGAAGAGTAAATGACAGCAGTGTAATGAGGATGGCTTTTTTCTCCTTTCTCTTTAATGGCTGAAGATTTACACAATTGTCTGTAAGCTTATATAGAGAGCTTACCTGAACCTTTTGCCAGCATGGATTCAACTTACAGGAGCTTTTGTTAACTAAATACACATAAATATTTTTAAGGAGGTTTAATATTGTGACTTCAAAGAAAGCTAAAGGACAGGATGAGAAAAAAATAATATTTTTTTAGTATTTTGATTATGGATAAAAATTGCTAATATTTCTTTCTTAAGCAGAGGCAGTCATATTTCCAAAATACAAAAATCAGATTTTAATAAAAATTCTTTTGCTGCTAAAAAATACTTTTTTTTTTTTTTGTTATGTAGAAGAAAAATCCTTTTTCAGGTTACAGAATTTTAGTGAAGAATTATCTCCAAAACTCAGAAATCAATGGTTATCCAAATACATTATGTAGAGCTGTGTTTCACATGTCACACACAATATGGATTGCTTTCTGATCATGTAGCTTCCATCAGAATAGAAGGCACTTCACTGCATGGCAGAGAGTAAGAACGGAATGCTCTAATATAGGAAACCACAGTAACAATACTTGGCTGGATTCAGTCGAAATATTTCTATACATCCATATGATAATTTCAATGGAAATTAGAACCAGTTCAAGATGTGCTGTTGATATTCAAAAGGCTCTTGGTCTGGCTCAGGCTTTTGCTCAGATACAAAGGACTAAATTTAATTAGCGAGAATATTTTTAAAGATAGCTTTTTTTTTCCCCTCCAATTCTTAATTTATTTCATATATATGATTTCTCTGGGTTGTGCCAGAAAGGCTGTAGTTGAAAGGGAAAGCACAAAATATTGTTTAGTAACGCAAGGGTGGAGGCTTCAACTCCCGCTCCATGAGTATAACCTCTGCCTAAAAGAAATGCAAGACAGGTGACTTGCTGGTTTTCAAAGACTTGTGGTATAATCTATTAAGTTTACTCCCCAGAAATGTCAGCATTTGTTTAATACACAGTGCCACTATTTCCATACCAATCATATCACAAGTATTTAACACATACAAGATAAAGATACATCTATTCATGTATGTATATCTATACACAGATACACATACATGAGTAGAATATTGTATCAAGTGTGTATGACAAACATAAAGAACTAGCACAATAGAATATTCAAAATTCATTTTTATTCTTTCAGCAAAACTGGCATACAATTCCCTTCCCTTTTGCAATGGGAAAACTGTAAATGTACCTTGAGAAGAGCTTCTCAGTAGTGTGCCTCATGTCTGCCCATACATTACCTATCACTGCTCATCTAATGAAGGTTCATGTAATGAACAATTGTTGTTTTAGAAATGAGAACAGACAACAGTCCCAGACCAATTACTGTCACTATGCTGATGGTGGTGACATATGTTCCTGGAAGCACATGTATCTGAGAACACAAACTTTGTGTGTAAGATAGTATTTGGCATTTATAGTTTGAGGATTTAGGACATGCTGTAGGTAGAACCCAAGACATCCAACACACAGTGTGCAGGATGGATTACCAAACTATGTACTTTGTACTTAGGTATAAATGGAAATTTGGGTGGCTGTCTTCTGCTTGTCTACATTAATCTCTTGGTCCTAAGAGGCTGATAAAATACAATAAATTAATCTGCAGTCCATCATTACTGTCAAAACCATCTAAACACTTTGTGCTTCAATTCAATGTAGTGCATGTACGATATCTGTAGTCAGGCATCAACCCCAGCAAACTGGCTGCAACTTTCTTACAATCTCTGAAAGACACCTTGATTACCTGCTGTAACTAGATCTGAGACAGTAAATAAAAACAATACATACACAGAATAAATTTCAAGTTCGCCCAAGTACTTCTGTTTATTGATCAATTCTGACTACAAACAAGATTTTTTTTTTGCAAATGATAAACAGTTTCAAATAGTATGTTGCCATGATCCAACACTACTTAAGATTTTGAAATCCCTCATGAAGTACCATAGAAGTCACATAGGAATCTCCACAGAAGAGACACCTTCATTTTGTGGTGTATTGATCAAACCAATTTCAGAGGCTGGGAAGGTCTGCATAATCCTGTTTTGGTTTTGATTTTCCTCTGAGCATCATTCAAACCCTTACTACAGTTGGCTTTTTGGTAGACAGAAGTATATCCTGTCACAGACTACTTTTCCTCTTCCACAAAGGTCCCAAACTGAATCACTCTGCCTGCCTTTCACATCTGAAATAACCACGTGTTTATTAATCCAGCTGTCTGCATGACGTACTAGTACTCTCCAATCTAACTCTCCTTGCAGCACATCCTCATATTCCCTATATGCAACTTCCTGAAAGAACAAGGACACAAGGGAAGATGCCTGACCTCAGAGGAAAATGAGGATCTTAATACACAGCATTATATAGATGTAGAGGACACTGGAAGAGAGTCTAGAAAAACAACTGGCGTTCATGTCTCCAAGGCTGTAATCCCAAAACTACCTTACTACAGCTAGGTGAGAATTTATTGTTTTTAAAATGCTTTTTCCAGGAAAAAAAAAAAAGAAAAAAAAGTACTGTTTTCATTAGAGTCTGTTGTAGTTTAACCTGTCAAGCAGCTAAAAACCCACATAGTCATTTGCTCACTTTCCCACCTCTGAGTGGGACAGAAGAGAAAACTGAAACAAAACAAAAAAAAAAGTAAAACTC
>VXBZ01011332.1:57530-82685 GCA_013399135.1 Heliornis fulica | reverse complement strand
AAAACTCATGGGTTGACCTAAAGACAAAATAGAACAAAAAAGGAAGAGGATGAGGATGAGGATGAGGATGAGGATGAGGATGAGGATGAGGATGAGGATGAGGATGAGGATGAGGATGAGGATGAGGATACACAAACCAAGTAATGGACAAAGCTGATACCCTGCTAGTTCTCAAGCTGAACTGCCTCCTGGCCCACTCTCCAGTTATTTACAGAACATGACATTATATGGTAGGCAATATCCCTTTGGGCAGTTTGGGTCAGCTTTCCTGGCCATGTCCCCTCCCAGCTCCTTGGCTGCCTACCACTTTCTGCTTGGCAGGGCAGTGTGAGAAGCTAAAAAGTCCCTGGCTGCTTGGCAGCAAGTAAAAACATCAGTGTGTTATCAATCTGATCCTCATCCTAAACCCAAAACATAGCACTATACCAGCTGCTAGGAAGAAAATTAACTCTATCCCAGCTGAAACATGAGCAGAATCAAAACATAATTTTCTTATAAAAACAAAATAAAATTTATCCATCGGGCAGAAACTCCCTTTGAAACAGCTGGGAGAGGTTTGCTATTTTTTAGAAATTAAATTGAAACTGATTAATTTAAAACATCTGAATTACATTTCCCATGAATCACTGCAGTACATTATGAAGAAAAGTCTAGTTAAACTACACCATAGGAAACAGCTGTTTGGTCTAATAACCTGGAGCTAAATATTTGAACTATTTGAACTATTTGAATTATTTATTTAACTACCCATTAATGAAAATGCAGTCTGATAGAATGAATCCAGAAACTTAAGTGTAGTAGATATTTCTGTTTTCAGTCAATTCTTCCATATGTGCACAAAAACTTAAATCACATTTTAAATTGTTTTACAGTTGGCTATATGGTGAGAAAGCAAAGCGAGAGGTCAGCAGTGTGCCCATCAGTCTTGAAATGAATATCCAATTTTCATTTTGCTGCCCAATGTAAAGAATAAGGAAGGAAGGAAGGAAGGAAGGAAGGAAGGAAGGAAGGAAGGAAGGAAGGAAGGAAGGAAGGAAACCAATAGTAGAGGTTCACCTGTATTGCTCGTGTGAGACTAAAAAATATAATTAAAATATCATGAAAAAATTTCATTAACTCCTCATGTTGCATCATGTACTGTCAGAATCGCTGTTGGCCACACAGAATGCCAAGTGTACCCAAACTGTATTTCACTATAAATTGAGATATGTTGTGTGCTTATAAAAAACATTTTAGCATAAATGTTAGAAGAATACAGTAAAGCTGCATCTTTGATTGTACTTTGCAAAGTGTTTTCTCCTGGGCTGCATATTTGGGAAGAGAGGAGACAAGGAAATAACGCAGAAATAAACACAAAACAAATGAAAAAAGCCTTAAATGCTATCCAAATTGCTTGAATACATCATGACACCCCAGATTCTGTTAACACTAAGCCTTACAAAGAGAGATGGGAAACATGATGTGGAGTAACTCTGTGTTTAATCAAGGTGAATCCCTCTGTGCTGATTATCAAGTGAGGATAGATTTCCTGCTCCACTCTATCCTTATACATGAAGAAAGATACTCTGACCGATAACAATCTAAAACCATAATAAGAAAAAGAGATTATGTTAACTGTTGCTTAAGAAGTTTCTTTGTACCAGAGAAACAAACAAATTGAAGGCTTTAAAAATCAAAGGGCAATTTAATGTTGCAGTTCTACATGAACACAAAAGGACTAACAGAGAACTGCCTGCTCTTGTTGCAGGTAGATCACAGAACTCTCGCTGTTTTGAGCATGTCAGCAATGGCTTCCTACTACCTCCACCTTATACCAGCCCTGGGAATACATGGCTGGCTAGCTTAATCTTCCAAACTGGATTATAGGCTGTCTACAGTAGCTTTATCATTGCACAGAAAGAGGGGAGGAAAATGCAAGGTGGCTATGCTTCTGGGAAGGAAACATTCAACATACTGGAACATGTAAGGTCTGTTTTTCACATGTAATGTGGCACTTTGTTCCCCACTACCTACCTGGAATGCTGAGCCAGAGTTCCCTCACAGATCTCAGTGATACTACACTGTATAATGGAATAGATTTCATTTGGCAGTAAAAATAAGCTACATGCAGAATGACCAGTCTGCATCAGAGACCCCTAAATCAGGACCCAAATCAATAAAAACTCCAATAAGCTCCACAGCACACTGCAAGCACCTTGCGAGATTACTGCACACTTTGCAATTCATCTCAGGTATCTCTCTGATCTTTGCCTCTGTTTCCTTCCCACACACTGGCTCACAGATGAGGATATGGAAGTCCAGAAAGTTCTGTTCATCATCTGATATAACCCTAGATTGCTCTAGAACTCTTCATCATCTCCGTGTGGCCACTCTTCTACAGTGTGTTAAGGTATATTACAAGCCCTGATTTGCAAGCCAATACATTTCTTTCAATCTATGTGATCATCAAATAAAAGAAAAAAAGAAGAAAGGGGAAGTCATGCCAAGGACTGATTTTATATCTAACTACTCAATATTGGGCATCCAGATTTGATCAAATAGCTGTAATCTGTAAGTAGTAAGCACAACAAAAGATACCTCAAAGTACCTCAAGGGGGCCTACAAGAAAGATGGGGAGAGGCTGTTCAGTAGGGCCTGTTGTGACAGGACAAGGGGTAAAGGTTTTAAAATAGAGGGAGGGAGATTTAGATTAGATATTAGAAAAAAGTTCTTTACTGTAAGAGTGGTGGAGTACTGGAACAGGTTGCCCAGGGAGGTGGTGGATGCCCCTGGATCCCTGGAGACATTCAAGGCCAGGTTGGATGAGGCCCTGAGCAACCTGATCTAGTTGGGGGTGTCCCTGCTTCTTGCAGGGGGGTTGGACTGGATGACCTCTGGGAGTCGCTTCTAACCCTAATCATTCTATGATTCTATGATTCTATGATAGGAGTAAATACTAACTGGTTAACTTTACACACAAAACCCATCATGATTTCCTTGTAGCTGCAGACTTACATTAATTTTTATGAATGCATCAAATTA
This sequence comes from Heliornis fulica, assembly GCA_013399135.1. Lineage (NCBI taxonomy): Eukaryota > Metazoa > Chordata > Aves > Gruiformes > Heliornithidae > Heliornis > Heliornis fulica. Next base: position 79,664 of record VXBZ01011332.1, on the reverse strand, counting down.
TGATGCTTCTAATGCAGTATTGTGAATTCAGCCTGTGCAAAATATCACCAATGACATTTTTAAGTGGTCCAGTTTGAAAATGTGACCCTTAGAGACTCGAGGAATAAAATTAGTCAACTCTGTAACTTTAAAATAGCTCTTTTCTAATTAAAGTGTGATGAAGCTTTCAGCCTATCTAGCTTAGGATGCAGAGTGCACGAGCAAGCCAATTAGAGATAGTAGCAAAAACAAAATGGTGTCACAAAAAGATTTACCACATCAGTCCCTCCAGTAGCTGTACCATTTCTGCTGATAAAGGTGAAACAACAGCTACTGCTGCAGCTGAGGCTGAAGCTAATGTTAAGCTGACAAATCAACTTTTAGAGTCTTGGGAGATTCAGCAGAGCTATCAAGAGGCACAAAGGCTACTAATGCTTATGTCATACTTCTCAACTCTCACATTTTACCCAGGAGACGCCAGATTTTTTGGCTTAAATTTTTTTTTTTTATTTTTGTATTCTCCTGGGCAAAAAATCAAAGAGGCCCATTAATTCAATGAGAATTTCACATATCTTGCCGCTTGATTTTTCTTCTTTTTCCACAAGGCTCATACTGTTTGAGGTTGAGAAGTATGCTCTACTTTGATAATGACACCCTGAAGACACTGGGAGAAAGATGAACAACAAAATCCCAGCTGCTGCTGCTACTCAGCGCAGACATTCGGTACATGTCGATGCTTGAATTCAGGTGGAGAGACCACCATATATCATTACATTGCTATTCAGGGAAGCCTACATAAGAGGACACAATGCACAATTCAGTCAGCATTTGAACCTGCACAGCACAGCAGAGAAGAGAGGACAGATCAGCCTGGCTCTCGTAAGCAAGCATACCGCTAGTAATAATCTGTCAAGCGTTTGCACGCCTGGTGGTAAGCTGGTTCACCACTTCTTAGAGGACGTGATTACATGCTTACTTGAACAAATCTCCCTGGCTGTCTAGTGGTGAGCATTAGTAGAAATGGGGAGAGACAAACTGATATGATGCTACAATAAGAAAAAGCAGTGATTTTTATGGCAGTCTTTCCTCAAGTTGTTCCAGTCTTCCATATCTAAAAATGCTGTAGGCAAAACCTCAAATTTGTGCAACACTTAAATGTTCTAGACAAGAGCTAAAAGCTCAGCAAGTGTTAGAGGACAGGCCAAGGTCTTGCAAGTGAAGTACTTCTCATGCTACGCTCAAATTATGTTCAGAGACCAAGAATACAGCTCCTTTGGGGTGAAAACTGCATGTATTTGGGCACCTGGGGACAGAAGGACTACATCTTCTGTATACCAGGTGTTACCAAAACTCAGTGTACTCTGTATTTACATTCAATCATATTCCACTGGCAGCATCTTGGTAGCATGAGATGAGTGACAAAGATCTAAGAAAAATATGTAGCTCGGATTTTTCAGGGTTTTTTTTCTCTTCCAGAAATCTATTCTCCTTTGATTTAGTTGCAGCTAATTTTGTAAAAAAACGATATGTGGCTAATACATACATCATTCAGAAATTAAGGTGAGCTGTACAATAGAAATACAGCTGCAAAGTTTCAGGACAAAGTATGCCCATGTAGTTCACTTGTAAAGTTCAGAACTAAACTCAAATTGTGCATGCTTGACTTTTCAAATACATAGATTTAATTGAAGCTTAGCTGCAACTTTATTATTATGAAGAAATAGTAATTAAAAGAATAAGTAAGCCAGAGGAATTTGGAAAAAATATAAGGGAAAGCATAATTTTAAGATGTAGGTAAACATGGGAGAATGATGTCTAGTTAATTGCATGTAGGAGAATGGAAATAATATGAGTTAGGAGCATGAAATTATTGAAGGTAATAACACCCAGTAATATATCAAAGATTATGAGATAAGTTGAAGAAGAGTAGACTCTTTACAGATGCAATCAGAAAAGGTTACAACTAAGTAACCACCATATAGTCTACCACTATGGATGTGAGATGAACACTGGCCTTACTTTAGGAAAAATATAGGCATGGTGGTAGAAATCCCATATAATTACCACTCAGTTTTTCAAAGGAGGCAGAACAATAGCTGATAGCAGATTTTCTGACTCACTGGATTAGCAATACTTGCAAAACATAGTAAATAAGCCTATATTTGACATAAGATGATCAAGGCGGAGGAGACCTTTGGAAATAGGGAACCATCCTATCTACTTGGAGCTGGAAACAGGAACTAGAGGAGGAGAGTTCCTAAACTCTTAAAAACTTGGGAAAAACTATAAATCCCTCAAAATGAAATTTGATTTTCAGTCTGCAAATAACAAATGAATGATGTCAGAAGACATGTCCAACAGAAATACATTTCTAATTGACCAATGCCATTCTCCCTTTATAATGCTGATACCTGTATTCCCGATTTTGTCTGATGAAAGATGTTTTCTAAACCTGTCAGTTTAAGCAGCACGTGCAAAATACTATCTGTTTTTTTTCCTAGGGCCAGCATTTTTTTTTTCTGGGCTCTGAAAGCACAGCTCTGATATGAATCTACATCTATGTGTGCCTGCTGCATTAGTGATCATACGCAATGGCCTGTCTGCTGTGCGAGATTATGGGGATACTGCAGGCAGGGGGCAAGGGATCAGCCAGGATGTGTACAAACTTCAAATTGCTGGCTACACCCCTGACTGAAGTCTACATAAATTATGTCCACCACGTTCCCATCATTTATTTCTTTTGTCATTCCTTCAAAGAAGTCGGTCGTATTCTGTCTGACAGGATTTATTCTTGGTAAAACCATTGCTGATCTTCTTTAATAACCCTTCTCCTATAAATACCCAGCACTTTCATCCCTAATGATTGATTCTCATATCTTAACTTTCAGCAATATATCTGAGGATAGCTATTGAAAAGCAAGTTTCATCTACCAAGGCAAGTATAAAGATGAACTCAGGTGGCTCTATGCTTAAATGTCTATGTATCTATTTATCATCTGCTAAGGTACAAACAGCTCATCATTACAACAACAACCACTGAAGAGGAAAACGGTATCCTTCACTCAATCAATTTTAAAGCAGGATTCCAGTGTCTGGAAATACCAGTTTAACACTTTTGAACATGAAAAGGAAAAAACAACCCTTTATCACAGACACTTTTCTGTCAGAAAACCATTTCCTACCCTCTCCGTCAACACATGTCTAATACAGTGAACACATACATACTAAAAAATGTGACTAGTTTGTTCTAATAAAGACTCCCAACTTCTATTGTTTCAAGCTCCAAAATACACCAGTTACAATATTTGGTTGGTGTGACTTTATGAAAAAATTGCAGGTAATAATTGAGGCTGTCATATGTCCTAGTATTCATATTCCATTGGTTACTGAGTGTTTTATTTCCTCCTGCTTTAAAACAGAGAGAAAACAAACCATCGTACCTGCTCTCACTACTACAGGCTTGCATGCTTCTGTCCATTCTAGAACTAGCTAATGCAATCCCATGACAGCATTTTGTAGGCCTTACTACTGCGCTGATGGAGAAACTTCAGCTAGTCTGGAACTCGGCTGCTGAAATTTTGACTGACACCATGCATGAAAATCACATTACCCTGGTTGTAAAAAACCTTCTCTGGCTACCTGTAAAGTACAGGATTATGTGTAAAGTCCTAGTTATTAACTTACAAGTCCTTAAATTGACTTGGGTTTGAATACCTCAGAGACATTCTGGAACCATACATCCCCAGTCGTTTTCTTTGGTCTCAGTCAATTGGATTAGTTCTTTTTGGCTGAAGACATTGAGCTACAGGGCATTTTTAGTGTTTGCTCGCTCCTCATGGAATTCATTAACCATGGAGGTCAGACTAGCTGACTCTCTAACAGGCTCTAAATCTGAACTTAAGGTATACATTTTTAGATTGCTTATTAGGATGTATTAGTTATATTATTCTCTCTATTAGGTTTCTATAGTCTTCCCACATATGTACATGTCAGTGAGCATCAGTATTTCAGAACTAGAATTACTTGTCTCAGTTATTTTCCCCCTATGCACTGCAAGAAAATAAAACACAGTAATATTGCAACTTCTCCCAATAGCTTGGCAAGGATCCACAGAGAAGAGACTTGGCAGATGGAAGCCCAATGCTTATATCAGACATTCCTTCTTCTTTAAAGCACATTTGACAACATGATCTAGATCAATATTTCCAGGAAGCACAGCAGGCGAAATAGAGAGCAACTCTCTTTTTAAGTTTTTTGAAGTCTTTCATTAAATATAATGAGTATTTGTTTTCTAAAATATTTATGTGTCTTCCTTTTCCTCATCAATACACAACCAAAGAAGCTCCCTCGGTTTTAGATGGTCTGTACCACAGTAAATGAGCACTGAATTCACGTATTAGGTCAAATTAAGCTCTGCTCTAAACAATTAATAAGACAAGATCGGGTAATAATTTTACAGTATAGGCATTCCTATGCACCTGTGTGGTGTCATGATACTTATAGTCCACAGTGATGCTGCAGGTGGACATATTCTAAATTATGAAAGCATAATAAACTTACAAGATTGACTAATGAGATGCACAGTCTAGAAGTATTTCATTTGGCCCAGGCACAAGTCTTAACTGGGTATAGAGAGGATGATGCGCTCAAAAGAGGGAGGCATGGATGAATCTAATCCATAAATGTGCTCCCTATATTGGTATATCATATATAAGATATATAAAGAACAATTCTCTATCAGCAGTGTATGAATAACTGTGTCTTGAGCTTGCATGCCAACAGTTATGGGTAGATGTCATCACTTTAAAAAATAAAAGCTGTTTTCTATAGACATGCAAGACAGATTGGTGAATTTGCCTGGTTTAAATTAGGCTGAGTGGTTCATGATGGCGTAAGGAGGGGAAAGATATTTTAATAAAACCAGCCAAATCAAACCTTCCCTGCCCAATAGACTTCTCACAGAACAGGTTGACAGGGTATTAAAAGCTGTTCCATTGCATTCTGTATGTGAAAAGGGTGTCTAGCATCTAGATTTAATAGAGCCCTAAATAGCTATAGATAATTTATTCTAGTTATAGCTTTAAGTTCTGTTTTTCAGAGAATATGAGTGTTACAAAAATGGTTTCCATGCAAATCAAAACCAGCTGAAAGCTTGCCAAGGCCAAGATGTAATTTAAGATGGCATTTAAGCTGCTCTGTCTTTTCTGTCTCTAGAGATATCATCATAAAATAAAAGAATTCATCAGGTAATGTTTTCTTCATTATTCAACTGCACAATTCTGAAGTGAAAAAGATAATTAGACATACAGTGCTGTCGACACATAGTTTATGAGGAGATTCTCATTAATTAGCTATGGTAAAAGGTTTTTATATAGTCATAATTAATTTATATTTCAAGAAAAAAGGCAAACAGACAGTACACAGATTTTAATATTTCTCCCTTCTGACAGATTTATCAAAGTAATTCTGAAGTTCTGTTGAACCTACTGCACTTCATTGTTACTTTATAAAGTGGGAAACAGACATCTAACAGTACAACTAATATTGACTTTTCTGGGAGTCAGACAGCTTAACACTCCCAGACCACTTTGAAAAATGCATTTTTTTTCTGTGCTGAACCAGCAAGTGAAACCACTGTGAACTGCTCACCAAACACACCTTAATCTGGAATACATTGAATCAGCAATGCAAGCTTTGGATGTGACACGCAAGTTGCCTTCTAAGTTCTATCATACTTCTACCAAATTGTCCTGATTTATAGTAGGACTGAGGTCAAAAGGTGATGATTCCATATTTCCTTTACTTTTGCATATTGAGCATTAGCTAACAGAGTTAGACTTATTGTTTTCCTATACTGTCATGTCAGCTCTAGCCTTGAGCTCACACTCAACTCTAAACTCCCCTAACTGACCTCAAAGGCTATACACTGATTTACACTTTGGTTAACACCAGAGTGAGCCAGCCAGCACAGTGGGGAAAGAGATGGATGATGAAAACTCAAATAAATTCAGGTGCATGGAAGAAATGCACCTCATTCAAACTGTACTGTATAGAAAATGTGGGCCTACACTTAGGCATAGATAACAAAGTCACAGAGACTTACACAAATACTCAGTAAATTACTTGCTGGGAATATTTATTAATTCAAATAAAAGAGAAAAAACTTCACTGATTTTTGAAACAATCTTTAAACTGCATCACTGTGTTTTCAGGTATATTATCCATAGTACTATGACTAGTATTATATCAGGAATTCATGCTTGGACACAAGGCTAAAGGTGCACACCAGATACTGTCGTGATTCACTTCCTTTAATCACTTACTCTGAGACAGACTTAGTGGTGAAGTCTCCTCTTGGGACCTTCGTCAACGACCACTGGAGACAGTGTGAGTCTTTCCAATATAATTTGGCTTTGCCCTTTGAAAAGGCTCAGGTGGCACTTCAGCTATGGGGTGAATTAGAAAGACTGCAAAAAAACCCTGTTTCTTCTCTTGTTTCAGCAAGAACCTTAGTGATAAAAAGTAGCTTGAAAATCCTAAACTGAAAGATACCAAGTAATGTCCATTCAATTTCTGGCTAAGCTTTTTGAAGCAGTATATTACTCAGAATGATTTGAAGCTATAAAAAAAGTAACAATAGTGAAGATTCCTGAATAAATAATTCTCAAATAAGTGTTAGCACCTAATTATATTAACTTACAGTGATTACTGATTCAATTATGAAATTGAAGATTAACCTGAAAATGCAGACTAGCTAATTTATTTTTATGATAGCAATACACTAATAGCACATGTAGTTTGGTTTCTCTAGGCACAAGCAAGGTAAGGGCTGTTTTAACACTCATTTAGGAAGCTAAATTCTCTCCAGCATTTGACGAATATCTGAGTAGCTGAGGACTGAGCTGTGTCTGATGTGACATTATTGTAAGGTGTCATGTATGTTGCGTAGAGACTGGGGAAGACAGACCTTGATATTTATCATCTCTGTTTATGGTTTTTATTTTTTTCCAGTCAAAATTTGCATGGAGTGTTTCCCATCAGAATCTGACTTTTATAGTAAGTAAGAGAAGCAGACATGCTTCCTAATACACGTGTGTTTGGATTTTGTCTTGGCAACAGGAAAGTTAGAGAATGCTTTATGGTTCAAATTTGAATAGAGGGGAGAAGAGGTTCAACTATCAGTCCACATGATTTTAGTTAAACATTTAGGGAAAGCTTTTTGACCATTAACAACAGTGAGATAAAGGTGAAGATGACATAGTTAAAGCTTCTCTTGCGTCAGGGAAGATGGACTAGATGAACTCCTGAAGTTCCTGCCAAGTCCTCAGATTTTATGAAGGTGTGTAAATTAAGACTTGGCATTTTGCTCTCTCATGTAATCTCATTACTACAATTTCTCCAAAATGTGGTAAAAAGAAATTGAAAGAAAATTATCATTTTAGTATATTTAGCGTAGCAAAATAGGTGCTAACTTGCCATGTAATGTGTGACGAAGGAGAGTTTTGTCACAAATTTCTACTTTAAAATCACGTGACTGAGGAAACAACAGCGTTCCTTGGAATCTTAAACAGGTAATTTCTCCCAAGTCAAATTTCCAGTGATGATTTACTTATGGTGCTACTTACAATAACTATCATGATTCTCAACTACAAAGATAACAAGCTGTATTTGTGAGCGGTGCATGTCGCATATTTAAGAAGTAACAAAGCAGCAAAGATTACTTCCCGTGTACAGATTATGTATTATTTGTTAGTGTGTCACTTCCAGTACTCTTTCTTTTCCAAGCAAAAGTATAAAAAACATGTGATTAGCTATGACACTTTATGTGTTAGCTTTTACCCAGATAAATGTCAGATTTAGATAATCCTATGGGATCTATGCTTCAAATACTCAGAAACCTGACTCTGGAAGTTTAAGAAAATATATACATAGACATTATTGAGATTAATATACCAAACAGTACAGTCCTGCAATAATATGTATGGGGCAGGATTGAGTTTAGCAACCATCTCCAAACATCTCCAATGTGAATTAGTGGAAGCCAAGTATATGGCAAAGGGGAGTGGATTATTCAGTAACAATGACTGTTAAATATATAATTTCTCCTTAATCCATCTTGATCCCAGAAGGTTTTTTAACATTTCAATCTCAAGAATATATGTAACTTTTGGGAAGGTAAAATATAGTATATTTGCTTCCAAAAGTGACTGCTGTGGATAATTCTTTTTATTCCTGTGCATGGGGTTTTGTATAGGTAATTTGTTTTTGCTCTACCATTCCTTCTTGTTTATACTTTCCTCATTTGAAATACCAAATATCTATAAAGTGCTCAGACAAATAACTCTGAGTATGAACAACACTGCTGTAAAGGTAAATTATTGTTATGCTGTAAGGAGGTCCTACTACTGATCAAATGTTTGGCCTATCATGAGCTAAGTATCTGCCAACGTTCTGCAAGCCTGATCATATTTATTATTCAGGCCACTCCTGGGGACTAAACCTTGCAGGAAAATTATTTAATTAACACTCAGGTATCTAAATCCTTTTCCAAAATGAATTTTGCTGTTGAAATTTGTCTTTTAAGACACAGCCAAAGCCAGGTGGACTATGATACTACCTTAAAGGGAGAATTTCTGTCTTGCAGTCACTGCAGAGACACAAATAATTTTAAGTGATGCATACTATGCTGTATGCCTGTGTCTTACTTTTTTGTCCTATACCATGTCACTATACAAGAAAGTGAAAAATTCCAGACCCTTCCAATCTGCTCTTTCTTCTTGTTTCCCTCATCAGTCTCAAATGGGAAAAATATAAAGAATTTAAAGATAAGATAAATAGAACAAGTAACAACCTCATCTGAGTTTTGGAGAAAGTCAGGCTATGTCACATTTAGACAGAAACCTGTTGCTACCCACCATAACCTAAATAAGCTATATAGGAGTTCACCATCTCAACACCACTTTCATCCCACTCTTTCTACATCATAACTCACTTACTGCACATTTCAGTTACTTTCAAGACACACTGTATTACTCTACTTTCTCATAAACACTATATATTTTCCGAATTCTTTACTACTAAGAAGTTGGCAGTTTGAGTGTGTGAAAGGACTGTAGGAGAGGCATCGAGCTCCCCAATAGAAAACAAAATTTTACTCTGGATGTTTAGAAAAAGAAGACCTAACAGCAAAGTTAACCTTGTACTCAAATATTCCTTTTCCCACTGCTTTTACAATCTATTTTTTGCTTATGGTTAACTCACAAATGCAAAAATTACACACCTGTCTGCCAACTACTCACAGCTGCATAGATCTGGCTGCTGATCCAACCATCTGCAAAATGCAGCAGCCAGGTAATGAAGAAATCCATAGCACACTCAGGAAACAACACTTAATTTGGCAAGTGCTGCCTGTAACTCAAAGGAGCCATCCATTCTCTGGGATTCCTGATTAATGGCACTAGATTCAGTCTGGGACCCTAAATGGACAGGCTGGACACTTTTAGTATACCTGAGTTTAATCAGGGTCCTGATTCAAACAAGTCTGGTTCTGATTCATACACCAAAGCAGGCAAGAGGATATAGAAGATAGACTTCTGCTGTGCACTGAGTTCAATATAGAAATCAACACATATAGAAAACATGTGATGGGGGCATTCTGACACTTTGAAATATATGTAACTAGATATACTAAGAATTTAGGGTGGGAACACTAAATTTAGAATTTAGAGTACTCAGCACTGATTAAACTGGACCTTTATCAAAACATTCATTTCCAAGGCAGAGAAAAACAGCCCAATGTTGTGCAGCTTTGAAGAAAAAAAAGATGAATAAAATATACTGAGCACTTACAATACAAATGATTGGCTGTAAAGAGATAAGGGATGATACAGAGGATGTCTCCATCTCTTAAACTATGCCCTGCTCTTGCACACCAGCTCTGTGTAAATGGCAAATATGCAAGACAACTCTTACTGAGACAAGAACAGGCTTCTGTGTCATGTATCACTCCTAATTTTTTAACAACATTACAAATCCAGAGCTTTTGGAAAATTGCTGCTGAAAAATACCCAGATGCAATAAAACTAAGGTTAACATTATCTAAATTATCATCTGCCTGACACTATGTAGTATTAAGAAATGTTGGTGGACTGCAGACTGAGTATAAGCCAACGTGGCCAAGTGACCAAGAAGGCCAACAGCATCCTGGCTTGGATCAGAAACAGCGTGGCTAGCAGGTCTGGGGAGATAGTGCGCCTGTACTCAGTATTGGTGAGGCTGCACTTTGAGTGCTGTGTCCAGTTCTGGGTTCCTCACTACAAGAAGGACATTGAGGTCCTGGAGTGTGTCCAGAAAAGGGCAACCAGGCTGGTGAAGGGTCTGGAGAACAAACCTTCTGAGGAGCGGCTGAGGGAGCTGGGGGGGTTTAGTCTGGAGAAGAGGAGGCAGAGGGGAGACCTTCTCCCTGCCTAGAATGACCTGACAGGAGGTTGTAGAGAGGTGTGTGATGGTCCCTTCAGCCAAGTGACAGGTGATAAGACAAGGGGAAGTGGCCTTAAGCTGTTCCAGGGCAGGTTCAGATGAGATGTCAGGAAGAGGTTCTTCACTTGAAAGAGTTGTTCTGATGTGGAACAGGCTGCCCATGCATGTGGTGGAGTCCCCACCCCTGGGTGTATTTAACAGACAGGTAGATGAGGTGCTCAGGGATGTGGTTTACAAGAGGACAGGGATGGTTGGACTTGATCTCAGGTCTTTTCCAACTTAGTAATTCTGTGTTTCTGTGAATTTAAAAAAATAGCACCCATTTAATGTGTGCTCAGTCGACTCCTTCCTCTCCCAAGTTATACACACCAATTACCTTGCCTCTTGCACAGACTACACTATCCCAAAGAAGTCAAATATTCTATGTAAATATAATTAGCAATGTGCCATGTCAACTTCCACTGCCAATACACAACTGTTACTTCTGGAACAGTCAAGAACTTGGCAATACTGTGTAAATGTTTAAAACAAAAGTGAGGAATTTGTTATCTGTCTAGGGGGCAAATATGGTCACTGAAGTTGGAATCTGATCGGGATTAAGCACTGAGGTTTACAGCCCAGCTCTTATTGTTGCATTCCCATGGTATCTTGATGGTTAGCATCCTTAAGCTGCATAAAGGATGATAATGCTTTATTGGGTGACTGCTTCAAAATGAAGGGTGCTACACAGTGAATAAATCCAAATTTGGTTTTGTTTTGGTGAGGTTTGGGCGGGAGGTGGGGGCAGTGTTAGAGTTTTTTTTTGTTGGGGTGTTGTGGGTTGTTTTATAGGAGAGTTCAAACCTTCTACAAAATACACATCTGGTATAGATAAAAGGAAAGCAATTTTGGGGTGTTCATAGGCTGTTTGCAGCAACTAGGGCATCCAGAAGCTGCTCACATTATGTCCTTCCTGATGTTAGCTTTTGAGGGATTATCAGGCAGCCAGCTGCAGGCAGTCCTCTGGGTATCACCTGGTATATTGGTAATTATACCAGGTAAATGCAGGCATTTTACTGCCTGTAGTAAAATGAGCTCACTACTGTACCTACAGAGACCCAATGCATTGTAAGAATCTCAGGATGGTCAATTTTTAGGCTATCCACATGACTGTGGTAGCCCAATAAAGAGCATCACAGGATATACTAAGACTGTTAAACACAGCACAAGGCACTAGAGCTAGAATACATTATGATTTTACAGTTCATGAATTTTGTTTTACGAAACAGTAAGTTCTGTTTACTTTCCCTACTTATAAAGGAGGATGTGAGAATTCCTGGGTTGTTCCAAAAATGTAAAGCAGGATCAGCAGTAAAAGATGTTGAAGCAGCAGCATTTCCCTGAGAAGCAGCCAACTTAGAAGTGGAATATGGATTAGTGTCATCAGGAGCAGCAGCAAGAGCTGCAGAGGCAGTCTGATGGGGCACTTTCCTCGCACATCATTCTGCGGCTGTACAGTTGATCCACTCAGAAAATCACAGCTGAAAAATTTTGTCCAGAACTATCAAGCAGATTTGCACCCTCTCTACTCTGAATTTTACAGGTTACTGAATAAAGATGAATGAATATCTCATGTAGCAGGTGTAATTTTGATCTCTGGAAAAGAAAAATGTAGCTCCACTACTGTACACAGTAATGGCACGAACTGGAGTTTGATGTGCCATGCAGTATCTTTACAGAAGTCTCTAATCTCTTGTTGAATGAGGAAAATAAAGGCTCTTACTAAACAATTCAGTCAATCTCTTCTTCAAATTCCTTTTTATTTGTGAAAACTCTAGCTGGCAAGTCTCTAAACATGTTCAGATATAACAAGGGAACACTCAATTTTCTTCTTTAACGTGTCATTTTGAGATCACATAAAATTTAATTAATTGTAAATTAACAAAAAATATGCCAGAAATTGGTTTCCCACATTAATTCAGTGATAGCATTAATTCAGTCTCTATCTTTACCTGGCTACTGTCAACAAAGCTGCAGGGAGTTTCTGCATCTACCTTTCTTAAGTGAAAGTGGCCAGCAAGTGAAAACTCTGACTACAAACACTGCATTTCTTCAGAAATACAAAAGACTAATCAATATTTATAAAATATTTTTTTTTCAAGTGTCAAAGGATATTTAAATTTAAACTACACAGGTTCAAGAATTTATTTAATCAATTTCAAAATATTTGAAGTTACCATAGGGCAAATTTGCATCACTCTACTAGCCTCAGTTAAAAAAGAATATTCTGGAAGTCTGGGTTTACCTTCTAAGATGTCTCAAGGGAGGCACCTGAAATTGCAAGTACCAAAAGTGACAACACACTTCTGAAAACATAAGCTTCTATTTCCATAGCACAGAATATTATTATTCTTACTGACTTTCAGACTCAAAAAAGCCTTAGCTATTCACATACTCAGAAACACATGTCTAGTTTCTTTGCTCTTGTCTGGATTGAGTTGGTTTCTCAGTGTCTTTATTTCTGTCACTTGAGTTTGCTCCTATATATATTTTTGTGTTCTTATTAACATTCTAAATCAGTTGAAGAATTCAAAGCAGTAACTGAGTTTTCCAATATGACTATCTATAAAATTTACCATTGCAACATTAGCTTCAAAAAATCTCATGCTCCCTATGGAGTCAGTAATTTAGTTTGCAAAGACTTTTGAACACTGAAGACTTTCGTGTGTTCTCCGTCTGCTTAAAGTGAAATAGTTTTGGCTCTGAAGAACATAGCTCTGAGACTGTAAGGTAAAGACATGGCATGAAATACCTCCTTATTCAGAGACCATCCATCCCACAGTATAATATAATCATGTGCCTTTTACCACCTTTTAGCACATCCTGAGAGTAGGTGAAATAAGGCAGCTTCCAATTTTAATATTAAAGAATAAATATGACCAGAATTCCTTTACCCCAATTCCTTTGTGCCACCAGGAGACAAGTAAAACTTTTTGTATCCTTATCCTGCAGATGGGAATGCTGTGGACCAAATGACCTACCAACTGCAGGTGGTGTCAGTATCACAAGATCATAACTTCCAAACCAGTTCCTAGGTTACTATCCAGTAGCCTCAAATTGTGATCTTGGGCCCTTGCAAATAGTCAAATTGACCACATAGCCATTATAACTATGCATTTAAATTAGACAATTTGTTATTATAATTACAAGTTTAATCTGAATCCTGTGTGTGTAATAAAATTTAGAACTACACCAAATATATTTCTCATAGTAAATTGCAATTTTTAATTTCCTGACACTCTGCAGATGACAGAGAAGGGTTAGTGTGATCCCTATGTCTTTTAATATGCCCTAAAGATAAGTGAATCTAGATGAAAAAAGCCATGAACCATAGGCAACCTCATTATCCATATTCTCTGTGCTGTTCTTTTCCTAAGGACTGTTCTATATGGGGGAAATTATCTATATTCTGTGTATACTACAGCAAGAAAGATCTATTTCCCATCTGCTACGTTTTGCCCCCTCTAATTTGTACTCCCCCTGTTGGTATAATCAAAAGATGCCTACTTGTGCTCAAAGATAAAAGTATAATAAACATCTAAATTTATATATTTCATCCTATTTTTTAGCAAAATATAAAAAAAATAAAAAACACCTCAACTTAATTGAAGCGTAAGCTTAAAAAACACGAATTAGGCCTTAACAGTTAGTTACCTCATTTTGTTCTAAAATTCAAGAAACTCGGAGAAAATCTCTTTTTATACAATCTTTTGGATATGTCATTTACCATTTAGATTTGATGGCCTTAAGGAAAAAAAAGTTACAAAAAGGTATTAATGCAAGTAGATAATAAAGCTGCATTCTATAAATCTATAGCAGCTTACAGTAATCATTAAAGCATGCAAAACTCTTTCATCTATTCAAAAATATGCAGTGCACAGAATGCCTGCTAAGGTGCATGACAAGTCAGAGTTAAATATATATTAATAAATGAATTAGCTTCATAAATAATAGCCATAATGACATTTTAGGAGACAATAAGTCTGAGGATTGTCAGAAAATGGTTGATGTATGAGCTTCACGTCTCAGTGATTCTTCAAAATGAATAGGCTTTGCGAGATAGTTCAGACCCACGACCAGCCTATTTCCTTGAATAATTTACTTGTTGTCAATTTGTACAGCCACATTACACATGCAAATTGTGCTGCCTGTGCAAACACCACTTGGAGATGATAAAAACAAATTTACGAAGGCTATAGAGGAAGGATTTATTTCACTTTCTCGCCCAGGTCAAGCAATACATGTATCTGACGATTGTGTGTACCCAATTTTGTTGTAATTATATCAGCAAATTATTCTTTATAATCTTATTATTTTTAGCAGTCTCCTTGTGCTTGGGATAATTAGCTTTCTTCACTCAGTGTAAAAACAATTCAACTTGCCAGCTAGGCAGGGCACAGCTCCATTATCTGTTTTGGGTTTAAATTTATTCCCTATATTCTTGGACACTTTGTGTAAATTAAAAATTTCATAGTCCCTAATACTGTACACGCTGTTCATTCAGTGATGAATTAAGGTCCCTAAACCTCTACGTTTGCTATTAGATATCTCACCCACTTTATATGTTAATCTGTGCTAATGAATTCCACAACCCCTAGCCACAGCGAGATGACTAAAATTATTACCACTTACAGAGATATGCCTTTTTCATTTAAAGTTCAATTCAAATTGCTCCCATAAACAGTCTGCCACACAAAGATACCTCCTTTAAAGAAGAGTTACTTACCTGTAAGTAGAGTTCTCTGAAGGTAGCATTATCTTTGGATACACATTCCTCAGCCACGTGACCTCTGGTTTGTGGCAGGGGGGAGTGGATCCATCCCTTGATAGTTAAGACTTTTTCCTCAAGGCACTTCATTACCTCTGCAGCTCCTGTGCCTCAAGGGTTATTTATACCACAGCTTGTCAACACAACTGCCCCTTGTATTCTAGGTAGGCCCTGGACCAGGCTGAAGAGCAAAGAAACTCTTTAGAGAGGTGGCTGTTGTGTAGACAGGACATCTACACAGCAGCTTTTTGCTGAACAAGTCTCAGGTAAGTCTCTCCTTCCCTCTCAAGACAGCTACCTATGAGCCTGTCTTTCTTGACAACAATAGCAAATCCACTGAAACAGAACCACCCAGAGGACAATAAAAAAGCTCACACAGTGTTATATGTGTAGTACAAGGAGAGTCACCCAGAAGCCAAGCTTGGCCTTGGTGCAGCTACTTGCGCTTCACAGACAGCCTGGACACACGACCAAAATTCTGCTACTCTCAAAGGAAAATAATTCAAATATTACATTTTCCTCAATAAACGAGAGAGCAATACCCTCTGCTGAGCAGTTGTGTTTCAAACCAGTAGAGGGCATTGGTATACACAGAGACTAGAGAGGCTCGTTATAGCAGTTTGAACAATCTGCTGTTATTTATAGAAATAAAACAATAGCACATCACAGTACAGTGTAGAGTATAAAAATTAAACCTTCAAAGTTAAAGCAACACAAAATAAAACTAAAAAGATTGAGATTCTTACAAAACTTTCCAATTACATAGACCTTTACTGCAGTACAAATACGAAACTAATTGTATCTAATATCCTTGAAAAGTACTTAAAATAGTGTTTGTTTCACAAACTAAACCAAGAAGAGGTGAAGTGCCTTGCCCTGGCTCCATATCTGAATGCCACATGAAGGAACTCCTAGCTGGAAAACTCACTATTGCACTTCTAAATTACATCAATTAATAAACAAAGAAAAACTCACTGAGAGGTTAAGAAACAGTGAGATATTTCATTTAGTGATATGGCAGACAGATGTTTCTCTTCTACTGCCAGAGCAAAGGAAATGTATCCAAGATCCAAATCCAGTGTATGAACTTTGTGTTCATTACAGCAAAGTTGAGATTGATGTACTTGGATCACTGAAATTTGTCCTATACTAGGTGAGGATCCTCAAATAGGGGTGATGTCAACATTGCAGTGAATTATATGGCTATGAGTCTCATAAAACATAGTTATACTCCAAATAACAAATGCAGTTGTAGCAACACAGAGGCTAGGTCAGCAGTTATCAAGTGCCAAGTAGCTGAATAGATGCTACAGCACTTGAAGGAGCTTCAAACCCTCACTGCTCTACCATTGCTGGTATCCAAACATGTAAGGTTAAAGTTGGGATGGGTACATCTACAACAGCTCAGTCATGCTTTTGCCTTCTGCAAAACGTTATTCTAAGAATCCACATCACATGCACCTTTAAGTGCTTACACATTTTTGCAGGTCTATCTCACAGTTACTCCAATTTGTTCCTTGGCTTGATATAATATCAAAAATCTCTCACAGACCTTCACTGGCAGTTTAAAATCAGTTAGCTAAAACTTGTCTACCTGTTTGTGCTCATTCCCTCTTCCCTTCCCATATCCATAGTATCACCAGCCTTAAAGCAAAACTCTGACCTGCTTTTAAATCAGTTCCTAAACTATTCAATGGTCATAACCAGAATTAATCATTCATTAAAATGAAATGCAGAACTGAAAGCTAAGGTTGTTTAATAATTTGACCAGATATCCTTAACTGAGGGGAAGGTAACATCCGTTACAAAGACTGACCCATCAAAAGCTGGCCTGACAGTTTTAGCTTTACATTTTAGCCCTTTCAGTGTCTGTCAATACCCTCAACAGTACAAATGAGATCAAAAACTGGAGGGTTTATGCTTGCAATAGACAAGGATGATGAAAACTCTTTCTATCTTTGAGGTAATAAAGCTTAAAATATTTTGCTCATTCCTTACAGGAAGCCTATGTGTGGTAAGATTGATTACTGAGTAAAGATCCTCCAAGTTTCAATCAGAAATTCTGAGCAAAAGGTCTTATGTCCTCCCTGAATACTGTCCCTGTGTTAATACCTAAGAGATGCCTTCTTTAAAAAAGCAGACAAAGTAACTTGCTCATGTGCTGTTCATGCTTAAAACCACAGACATTTCTTTCTGTACCTATGGACAGAATTTCCATCAAGAGCAAACCTCAGAGGAACAAGGACATAGTAAATGATGGTACAACAATATTCTTGGTAAAAGCTCCAGTTTGATCCTACATAGTTCAGTCATTTCATGCTCTCGAACAGCAAACTTAGCAGCTGATGATGCACATCAAAGAGCACTGTGGACAGAACACAAGTCTTCTTGTCTAGTCACCACAGAAGGATGAAGAAGGGAGAACACATTAAAGCTTCTCAGCTGTACGCAGGGGATTACACTCAGGCAAAATTTTCTTCAGAATACTGTTCTTTGTTACATCCCTTTCTGTGGTTTTGTTTAATATCCTTGAGAACACGGGAATGAGACCACAAGGGGACTTGAGACTGAGATCAACTGACAGAAGACAATATCTGGTATATAAACCAACTGTACAATGTGTGGCCAACTGGTGTTGGAGCATATGAGCTCTGTGCTCTCAGCTGCACACTCCTGGCCTTATCCAAACCTAAATTAAGCCAATGGAAATCTTTCCACCAACTTTTAACTGGCAATCAGCGCTCAGGCAAGGGCCTGCCTAGATTAAAGTCTTACTTTGAATGAGGCAAACAGCTCAAATTACAAAACATCATGTCTACTTATATTATATAGTACAGAATATTTACTAATATACTTTAATGTACGGTCTTAGATAATGTTCTTTGGAGATTTCCATTAATTTTCCCTATGATGGTTCTTGTAATGTTTGTTTAGCAAGTATTAATTTGGTTTTTATATGGCACGGTATGTGGAAAAAAAACCCTCTGTAATCCTTTTAACTTACTTTAAATGCTCATTTGAATATAATTATTTTAAAGGATTAATAAAAAGTATTTTTTAAGTTAGGAACAAATTAAAAGTTTAGCAAAAAACCAGAGGTTATTTTATTGTCTTTACATCTGTCTTTAAAATCATATTAATTTTCCTTTCCAACAATATTTTATTGTATTAAAATATAATCATACTAGAAAAATTTCTCATTATGTGAGCCAAAATGAATACAAGGTAGATAGTATACTAACACAATGACTGTAATCTGCTAATACAATAAGACCTTCCTATTATGTTTAAACAAGAATTCAGTTCTTGATCGTCTCAACGTATTTCCAAAACACTGTCTCAAAAGAATAAAATGTTGCATATTTCTATGCTTAAGGAAAAGTTTCTGATGTCCTCATTTACTGCTAAAACCCAAGAAATAGCTAATAATGCCTAATCAATGTTATAGCAGATTCCATTTCTGTACTAGGGAACCATGTGTATTTTGTAGAAATAAGCATTTACATGACTATTTCTGATTAGCTAAACATAGCTTCAATGTCTGAGGAAATACTTCAGGCTTCCACGTGCCCTGAAGCCCAAAAATGTAACCTCCAGCCAGTTTGAAGACCAGAATCCCAATGTAAGAACCAGCCATGAGGACCAGACTTGTACACGGGCATTAGCATTCCTGGTATCCAATAGATATGACCAGTTGTTACACTTACTCATTAGGAGAGCATTTCAAAAAGAACCCAAGCATCACTCAGTTCTGTAGATCATAATCAACACTTTTAACCCAGAAACTAGCAGCACAGTCTCTTTCAGTGCTGCTATGTGGAAACAAGCAAAGGTGAGGGAAAATGATCTGTTTAGGTTTGGTACAGTGCCTACTGCCAAATGCAGTGATGGCATGAAGAGCCCATCCTAAACAGTATTGGGAGTATGAGAAGCACAAACTGATTGCCCAAATGAATACAGCATATTCTCTTTGCAAGCTAACTAGCTTAAGACTACCTCAGGTGAGCATGAACTAGAAGTACCACAGTGCTATACACAAATACTCAGTTACTCCCCAGTAACAACAGAAAGGTCAGTCCCCAGAGCTGCTGCTTACAATTCCTGAGTAGACTGTGTTTTGCTCCTCAAAGATTTCTGTAGCAGGAACCTCATATTCCTGTTGCTGCAGGACAATACATTTGACAATATAAACTACAACTGGGACTCAAAGTACTATCTGTAAATTTCCAGCAGCAGAAGTTAAAGAACACAGAGAAAATCTCTTAGAACCTGAAAATTTATAGAAATCCTGAAGGATTCAAATGAAACTTGATATTAAATCCAATTACAATAGGCCTTCCTTCTAAAGTTCAAGTAGTTGTTAATACTAGCATCAGAAATGTCCAACCTGTAATTATAGTGCTGCACTAGTTTGACGTTCCATGGGAATCTCAAAGGCATGACTCGTTCATAAGAGTAATGTTTTGGCAGGTCTCCTAGGACAGGAATTCAAGTGAGAAGGGAAGTTAGATCAGTTGACCAAAAGGAAATAAATCAGATTATTTGAATATTTGCTTGACAGGGAACAGAAAATTGGCATGAGAAAAATTTAACACTGAATCAAGTTTTGGACAGAATGGCAGCCCTCACAAATCTGATGTAGGGACACCAGTGTTGGGCACAAGGATGTGCTGCCTTCTCTATTATTCTCCAGAAAAAAAGACTCTATGCATTGTTTCAACAACAACAACAACAACAAAAAAAAAACCCCAGTAAGTTATAAATTCTGTTAAGTAGCCAACAATCTCTTTTATAGCTTCAGAAATCACCAACTCTATGAATACAAAAGCTTCTGAATTACTGAAAGAGAGGAAGGAGCTCTTTCACCTTTTTCTCATGAAGAACCTGTGAGAAGTCAGAATTCGTTGCAGAACAACTGGAGATTATCCTGAAATTTGCCTTTTTGCATTTTTTTTTAATTTTTAAATGTAATGAATTTGTAATTATGAAATGAAATGCAGGTGAACATTCAAATATTTCCTTGCATGCACTACCAGTACCAATTTATGCCACAGATTGGCTTGTGGATACTAAATGAAGACCCCAATGTTTGGATACAATTTGTGTCATGAAATTAAACTTGCCTTCTGAAAATGCACCCCTACCAAACATATAAATTTACAGGGCATAAAGTTGTCACACATCTCTCAGTTTATGGAGTGTTCTCAAATTAGCTCACATTAAGAAAATATCATGCAGCCTAATAGTCTAACATTTTGCTAGAACAAATGGCAATGAATACTCAATACCAATATATTTATCAATTACCATTTATCTGTATACCAAACACAATTATTAAATGTAAATAAAATAAATCTCTTAAAAATTGATTTCCCAGATGAGAGGAAAATCTAGTTAGCAAGCTGAGTGTGAAATTTACATGTAGTTCATGAAAAAGTGATTACTTACGGAATTAATTGATTTGAGAAATGAATTTGAGGATGTAAAATTATAGCATAAAAAGCAAATGAATCTGAAGATCTGTTTTGTGTCCACAAGAAAGGTGTTTCCTTTTTCCTCCATCCACAAAAATCCCAGAAGCTGTGATCCACCAAGAAATCCCTACTCAAAGCCATATTCCCTTTTGTCCATCTTCATAACAAACTCTTGCCCCTTTCTCATTCCCCTCATAGCTAAATTGTTTGTCCACAACTGGGTTGTATCCTGATTTGGTGTCAGCAAGTCCTTTCCCAGAAGTCTTGATACTGACCTTTAGTTTTCAACCTGCCAAATTGACTCAAAAATGCATCTTCTTCCAACTTATTTCAACCACAAAATGTCCCATCTTTCAGGGATATTCCAGTGCTAGCAATATTTGCCTTATTCATCTTTTTTTTTCTGTTTCTCTGTGCCCCTCTTCCTGTTGCTCTTCAGAAGTTCTTCCTGAGTTGTATTCAGGCTGCTCTAAATACTTGTTTCAACTGTCTCACCTATGAATGCTGAAAGGACAACATGCAAGAGAATCTTCTAAACAAGTTCTTTATCAGTTGCTCTGCACAGAGTAACTGCCCACCTTTGAAGAACTTCATTCTGATGTCAGTCCACAATAAACAACCTTGCATTATCTGGGACTGGCATTTTTGAGGCTTTCTCTTTACTACATTAGTTCAAGACACTACTGGGAACTTAAAAAGGATTTTTCTGTCCTTGAGGAATACAGTTGCTGATCCTAGTCATTCTGCTCCAGCATAAATGCTTAGGCAATGTATAAATTCCAAGGTTTACTTTTGGAAGAGATGTCATACGCCTTTATGGCAACTAGGACTGGTCTAAAACTTGTCCTTTTTCTTCCAAGTACTGCCAGCAGGCCAAGGAGGTGATTGTGCCCCTGCACTTGGTATTGATGAGGCTGCACTTCGAGTACTGTGTCCAGTTCTGGGCTCCTCACTACAAGAAGGACATTGAGGTCCTGGAGTGTGTCCAGAAAAGGGCAACCAGGCTGGGGAAGGGTGTGGAGAACAAAACTTCTGAGGAGTGGCTGAGGGAGCTGGGGGTGTTTAGTCTGGAGAAAAGGAGGCTGAGGGGAGACCTTCTCCCTGCCTAGAATGACCTGACAGGAGGTTGTAGAGAGGTGTGTGATGATCCNAGATGAGGTGCTCAGGGATATGGTTTATGAGAGAATAGGGACGGTTGGACTCGATGATCTTAGGTCTTTTCTAATTTGGTCATTCTGTGATTCTGTAATCCCGACAGAGCCACCTCGCCGGCACACGCTGGGTCGTCACACCCTTCTGGAGCCCTCTGGGGTGCAAGCAACCTGCTGTCCTTCCCCAGAGCGGCCCCACTGCGCAGAGGGAGCATATGCCCAGGACTAGGGCCCAGCTCGGTCC
>VXBZ01011332.1:30975-56864 GCA_013399135.1 Heliornis fulica | reverse complement strand
AGCTCGGTCCCGGCGAGCTGCCGTGCCTGGTTGCCATGGAGACCAGAGAGGGCGGGCCTGAGGCAGCAAAGCGCACATTGATTGGCTGGAGGATATAGTCCAATCGTCGGGCGGGATGTTCTGGCGGTGTCAAGATGGCGGATAGGTAAACACAGCCTGGGGGGGGTGGGAGTCGCGGTGTTGAGGTTGTGGTGAGGAGTGGTGGCGTAGTGTGGGCTGATAGTGTTATCGAGCTTGCGGGGGACTGCGGACGGGACTGGGGGGGAGGGAACGCCGGCCGCGGGACGGGCGTACCGGCTGCGTCCCCCCGCTCTGGCTCGGAGGAACGTTTCTCTTTGCGTCTCCTCGTGCGGAGCGGGTCGTCCTCGCTTCGCCGGCCTTCCCCCTTCCCGAGCGGGCTCTGATCTCCGTCCGTCCTCCGCCTGGGGGGGGCAGGGAAGGGGAATCGCTCCCTGCTGCCCGTGGAGGGGCGGGAGGCGTCTGCGGCAATACCGCCCTTAAACGGGAAGCAGCTGCAGACAAACGCGGAAAAAACGGAAGAAAAAAGAGGCGATAGCTTCAACCTGTGCATGTAAATCCTCGCCTTCTGCCTGAAATAGTAAGTGTTAAAAGCTTTATAATGTGCTTGTCTAAGTATTTAGTGATAGTTACTTTTCTCAAGAGAAAATATTTCTGATGATGTGCTGTGCTATTCTTGCTTCTCTCTCTCTTCTGCAGGCTGGTTATGTTTATATTGCAGAACGGGTAAGGTCAGGTAACTGGTGCCTTTGCAAGTGGCTTGGACTTGTTTAAACTGGAAGATGTGGAGTGGACTGTTACCTCCAGGGCTGAATGAAAGTGATGTTGACTTAAGCTCTGATGAAGGAGATGAGCCACATTGTTCTGTTTCAAAAGAAGATGCAAAAGAAGATGCTGTAAGAGTGCAGCTTTCTGAATCCCAGGAGAAGGGACCTGAAAGTAATGCCATCAGTGAAGCTGCTGTGCTCTCAGTGACAGATGGAGAAAGCAAATCTCAGATGTGCCCTTCTGGAGTTTCCTTAGATATGTGGAATGTGGGTATTGTTACAAGGCTTCAAATGTCCAGAGTGTGAATGCAATATAGCAAATAGTTACTCTAATTTAAAAAATAGCTTAGTGTTTAATATTCAGTATATAAATCAAAAATGTCATAAAATATGAACAAAGTGCAGTCACCATAATACTTCTTAAGATCTCATCAGAGTGGCCAGGAATTGAGATAGCAAATATATGTAACTATTTTCTTTGCATTGTGCAGTGGTGGTTGAAAGCGCAGCAGGGAGATGTTTATTTATCTATATGATTGTGTAAAGACTTGTGTTTGTGTTTTCAGTAGTGTATGTGCTCTGAGCTTCTTCATTTCTGCATTAGTAAGGATTTACAGCTGAATGTATTGACTTTTGTACTGGTGATGCTCATCTGCAAAGTAGGGGTGTACCCTTCTGCTTTCTGTAGGGGCTGGTTGTAGCTATTCAGAGTGATAGTTGCTTACAATACTTTGATTTTCCTGTTGCATGTAAATACTGGAAAAAAGTATAAACAAAGCAATCCATGTTTCAGACTTTTAAGTTAAAAAAAAATTGGAAACACCCCCTCCCCCAACTAGTTACTCTCTTCATCCATCAATCCATATCAGTAGATTGTGTGCAGTAATGATACATTGAATAGCTCAGGAGTGCACAGCCAGCAAAAGTGTATTCCTTGTCAGATCTTGTGAGAAAACTGTCATGTTTGAATAGTCTGGGGACTTTGAGAAGGTGAAAAGTCAGAGAGGTGATGGAAGATTAGAGCTAATTCCAGTTTAACACCATTAGAGATGGGTTCTCTTAATGCTTAAATTTCAATGTGATTGATATAACAAGGTACTACTGTGGATAAGTAAGGTATTGGGACAAAATTCCTGAGCATTCTGTAATCTTTTTTTTTTAAATAACAAGTAAAATACTGATTTGATTTTTCTTTTTTAGAAATTTTTGGAGCTTCAGAAGAAAAATCAAGAAATGAAAATGCAAGAGAGTCAGGGAAACAAAGGTCGAAAAAGAAAGCGCCACAGAAAAGGTGTTTTATGTAACTACAGAATTTATTTTCTCAAAATAAAATTAGTATCAAATACATTAGAAGAGGGCTTTGCTGTTTTGTGGGGTGTGGTATTTGTTGGTGGAAAGATTATGGGGTGGGGGTGGTGAGCCTTATGTTATTTTTTTGTTTTGGGGGTTTTTGCACCAATAATTGAACACCCTGTAGATGTATACAACTGGAAAAATGAAGTCCTAGATAGTGGTTAGAGCACATAACTTGAAGGACAATGTTGTAAATTGCTACTTGAACTTCTAAGTAATGTGTCCTCCTTTTCAAAAAGGAGGTAGCACTCAATACACTTAATTATAAATAAGTATATTAGTAATTTTGTAAAATATACTTTTGCATATCTGGGTTAAAACTTCGCAAATACTGTCAGAAGCTCTCTGTATGAAAAATTGCACAGCTGAGTGGTTTAAATCCACATGATCATTGTCTAAAAATGTCAATCTTTCAAAGGAAATGTGACCAAATAGAGTACCAGTAACTTCATTGGATGCTGAGAGGTTTTACTGTGTAATGTTGTATTTATTTTTCCCCCCCCTCTAGAAAAACAGAAAAAGATGGATGAAGTGACTAAGAGGTATAACAAGGTCAATGTGATAATCAGAGGTCTGTTTTAAATATCAGGCAGAACTTGTAAACAGCTTGACCACCACATCTATGGCCAAAGCTTAGCTTTGAGCATCATACAAAATACCTGCTGAAGTTGTTCAGTGTCTCTATCGGGCAGGCTGAATTTGATTCCAGTGATTTCTTAATGATGCTTATTGCTTAATTTAAAGAAAAACAAAACCAAACAACAACAAATGTATTAATGTAAAAATGGACTTAATGCTATTGCTAACAATGTTCTGTGTGGAATTGCGTTACACATAAGGGGGGAAGAGTAATTGATTTCAGTTCCATTTAAAAACTCTCAGTGGGTGAAAAGAGCATGTCTGCCAATGAAAGAATTGCTTTTTAGCATTGAAAAGAATACTAAAGTTGTGCAAAGGGAACTGGTTACACTAGT
Source organism: Heliornis fulica (assembly GCA_013399135.1). Lineage (NCBI taxonomy): Eukaryota > Metazoa > Chordata > Aves > Gruiformes > Heliornithidae > Heliornis > Heliornis fulica. The sequence goes on along the minus strand of VXBZ01011332.1, from coordinate 53,752 downwards.
GACTTATTTTTTCTTTGATTTTTTTTTTTTAGCAGTGAACAGTTGGCAAATGAAGACAGATGGAAAGAGTTAAAACAATACTTTGGAATCAATGACAGATTTGAATCACCTGTGGGTAGCAGGGCTCCACAAAAGGTGACTGTTGATACAAAAGCAGTGTCAGCTGTAACTGAGATAAGAATAAAGCTGAGGCTGATAACTTAGTCATTTTCAAATAAGTCACTCTGAGGAAGTGTACATTTTGATTTAATTTTCTTTTAGATATCACATGAATCCTGTGGGTTGGGAGGTTGTTGTGCTTTTGAGACAGACAGTATTAGCTTGTTTCCCTGTCTCATTTTGTCCTCTCCATGAGAGAGAAGACTTCATATGCATTGCTTCATCTTTTTTTACTTGTCCTTTTTTTCAGTTGAGTTTTAACTTTAAAATGTATGTGGTAAAGGTGGCTGGAGGAATTAGAAGGCTAAACCTGTCATAGTCTTACTGGATTCTCATTTTGTTCATACATATTATTATGTAACCAGTCATGTTTGAAATAACTGGTATGGCATGATGGACAAGTGAAGACAGTCATTATATTCTGAGATCCTTGTAGCACTGTTTGTTCTGTAATTCCGAGTAAAGGCCTGTGTGAATTCTGTGACATCAGATGTTCAGTTAGCCTCCTTCATAATAGAATTTGTATTTTTCATTTGCCTAAAGTAGGTTTCTGCATGCAAGTCTTGAGACAGTGCTTGCTTCTGTCCAAATTCTTGCTTTTGATGGGTATTCATTTGTGGCTTGCTGCTTGGGATAGGTGTGGACTGAGGCCCAGAGTGTTAAAATGCAGATACTGTCAATGTAAGATAAGAGATCTTATCACTGTGACAAGATATGTCTTGTTACTTTCAGAAGAGGCTTTAACAGAATTGGCTTAGCACTGCAACCACCAGTTGTGAAGTCTTTAACCTTCACCTGAGTAATTTGAGTGCAGCATTTGCAGATTACTGCTTCTCAGGAAGAACACTTTCTTTGGTGTTTTTCACTTTAATATTTTTAAAGTGTTCTGAAACTGTCAAATATGTTTTAGCATCACTAACATTTGACACCAGTGAGGCTGCAAATTTTCTTTTGAGTGAGGCTTTTGTGAAATCCTGAAGTCAAGATCTGCTGCTGTGCTGTGTTCCTTCAGAAGTTTCCCACTATAATTTCAAATAAATATTTACTTGTTATTGCTACATTCTTTATAAATATTGTTGTTAAACAAGTTATGTTGATCATAAAAGTTACTTTGTAATTTTCAGAGTTAAATTCAGAAGCTTTTCCATTGTTTTCATGAGGACTGCTAGAATTTTTTAATTTATTAGCATAGTGGAGTGGCAGGATGCCAGAACTCAGTTTTTGGATAAAGATAAGATCTTAGAACTGTAATGATACAGTGGTAATTGCCATTCTTCATGTTACCTGACACATATATTTCACATTTTGTTTAGAAAGCTCCAGGGATGGAAGAGATAAGCCAGATCTTCAGATGAAATTTTATTGTGACAGGCATAAACTAGTCCGTGTAATTTTTTTAACCTGCAGTATTATCCTGCACATAAGATGGAACTAATGCAATGATTTGTGCTCAGGCAGTCTCTCAATGAATTTTTAATTATACTGTCCGTTACAATACATAGACAAAGTGATTTGTTTAACATAGAAATTACAGGCTTAAATAGTGCTTTAAAATAGAATTTTATGACAAAGAATTATTAGAAAGGAGATGTTCTGTTTAAGTGCATTACTACTTTTTGTCCTAAAGATGCTTGTTTTTCTTTTTCTAGTCTGGCCTTGAACTTAGCATAGAGAAATGTGTGGCTGAAGGTGACATTGATAAGGCTGAAGAGCTGAGTGATAGATTAGCCATTCGTGAGGTAAGTGGGCTGTTAACAAAAGCTCTGAGAAAACTTTTAGTTTTGTACACCTGTACAAGTGTTGTAACTAAAATAGCATTGAAGATAGTTTAGGGCATCTTTATTTCCTAAGCAGATTTCTGTCAGTGGTTTAAGGGTTTTGCTGGTGGTGTTATGTTTGGACAGCTGTGGCTATGAATAAGAAATAAAAATAAAACCGTGAATGTAACCTTGCTTAAAGCCTTCATGCAGATTCTACAGGTCAGAGGAGCCAGTAACAAGTCATCTGTGTTGAGCTTCTGACTTTACTTTTTTGTGTTTCATAAGCCAAGAAAACAGGAGTAGAGTGTTCCTTTTCTGTTAGTTCCCTGTACCTTAGATTTTTCTTTGCGTTCCCACTCCTATAAGCTTGAGGAAACCTGAAGTAAGGTTGAGATTTAGCAAGCTTAGAGCAAGGCATGCACAAATAAGGACAGATGTACCCAAACTTGTGTACCAGTGCTTTTTCTCTGTGTTCCTACGATCAGCAGTTGATTGCTGGAAGAATTCTGAGGAAGAATGGGAGTAGATGAATGTCAAGTACTTCTATAGCTTTTAGACTTATGTTTATGGAATAAAACGATTCTTTTCTTTTTTTTGTGGATTAAAAAAATACCTAAACCAAAAAGATCAGGTGAGAGAAACTCCCATTTTTTCAAGATGCTGTCTTGTTAGTTGGTGTATCTGAGTAATTTTATGAAGGCTGTGCTCTTTGCTACAGAAATTGGACCTTTTAAATTTGTATGTAGGAGGCTTAAGCTGGTGAGGAATCTTTCAGATAACTCTCTTAATTGTATTTTCATATAAGAAATAGTTACATTGGTGCACTTTTGGAAGGTGTTAGCAGCTGAGTTACATACCTGAAATCCAAGAAGGCTGTTGTGCCTGCTGTTAGTTTGTGTGTGTGTGTGAGGAGGAAATGCAAAGGAAGAAAGCTAGTATAAAAAAGATAACTGGAATAGTTGTGAAGCCAGGTAAAAAAAAAATTGAAATATTGTTTGATATAACTGTCACTGAAGTCATCAGATTGTTATAATTTGAACCATAAATATTCTAGATTTATTTTAGAAATTATAGAATTTTATAATTAATTGTAGAATTCTTATTCGTGCATGTTCTTCCACTGTTAATACTACTAAATACAGAAGTGTTGGTTTAAGAAGTGGAAGACAAATTCTGAATACTTCTCATTCCCATAAAACTTCAAAAATGTTGTCTAAGTACAGGGTTTCAAGATAAGTTTCAATGTAAAATTCTAGATATAAATCTTTTTAATGTAACATAATACAATGTTGCTATGGCTTTTTAAATGAGAAATAACAGTTCTTAAGGTGCTCTAATATTAGGTGACATTAACTGTTCCTCAGTGCATGTTCTTAATCACTAAACCCCTACATTTAGTCTTTGCTATCTGCCTTTTCACCAATGATCACAAAACTTCAGTTTGTAAAGATAACAGCTATTGACAGTGATGGGAATGTCCCCTAAAACATGTTCCCTTTGAGCCTGGCCAGCTTCTCGCTGTTACTGTTACTACCTTTCATGTCTGCAACATGAAAAGCCCTTGCTGTTCTCCTTCACAAATGTCATTATCCCATCTAATTTAAGATGGTTAGAGTATCATAATCAATAAAACATACTGAGGTTCTAGTGTAAATTGTTTGACTACAAAAACAAATTAATGTAAGAAGTTTCATGGTTTTGTAATATTTATAATAAACTGTTATCAGATTTTGGTGGCCATGGGATTGTACGTCATCTAGCATAACCCAGGTGCTCCAGCAATGTATTATTATTTGTGGAACATTAGCTCCAAATTGTTGACTTTCAAATATTAGCATGTTGTAATTCTGAAAACAAAATGCTTGAAACACTATTAGCATTCACAGCCTTGACTTGGTTTTGGTTAAGTGGGTTTATCTGAATAAATAGTGTGTTGAAAGAAGGAAAACTCGAATGACTCTGGCTTGATCTCCTGAGGAGCTCTGTCAAGGCAGCATCCATGTGAATTCACTGGGGTCTCTGCTGTTGTAAAGGTTCTTTTTTTCTTTGTGATTTTTAAGTAGCTGTTAGTTGTTTGGGTTTGTGGGTTTTTTAAACAGATCTTTTAAAATAGTTTTTCTACTAAGGAAACCATTCTAAGAGTGACTAATTCTGATTCAGTAAAGAGCTATAGAGAAGGAATTGATTATGGAAGAGGTTGATTGAAAAATCAAAGTTGCCTATACAAGCACAGACAAAGCACTGCTTTCTTATTTCATAGTATTGATTCACTCACAACCTTCCTTCTTGCAATTTCAGAAATGTCCCTTTTAAAGCTTATTTTACACACTGCTCCTTAGAAGTGAGTTAAAGTGGCTATTTGTGTCCCTCTAACTTACAAATGCAATACAACATTGTCAGGAAGTCAGACATGGAACTATACTAGGTCTGTACAGAGGAACAGCACTTCTGAAGTCTTAAGAAATAAGTGGTTGAATTATTGTTCTTTTATCTCAACTTCATCTTTTTATGTATAGTTTTCATTTTTCTTGAGCAGTGTTGCAGGGTTGGGTGCAGGCAGTTTGTGAGAAACAGCTGCCTTCTGTTTGGGGTACAGCCCCCCTCACAGCCGTGTGAGAAATGTTGAGTGGTAGGTGTTCTTTTTCAAATCAGGTGTATGGGGTTTTAATCGGCACCATTTTCTTTTGCAAGAAGCAGTGACTGGAACCTGCTGATAAAGCTTTTGCTTTGAGGCACAGATCCCAGAGTTCTTAAAGCCGTTTCCTGCCTTAATAAGTGAAACTAATTTTTGATGTATAACATTTATAAGCCTGTGAAACTGATAGGGCAGCTTCAGTATTTAGAAAAATGAAGCCAAAAATAAACAGATGATGAGAATAGGCAGGAAAAACATGTCCCAAAAAGCAGAGAAATGCCAAAATGATGTTGTCAGTATGCTATCATAATGACACAGTGAGAAAACTTGTGGGTTTTAATCAGATTCCTTTAAAATCAGGGATTATTTAGACAGTGTGCATATTCTAGCAGCTGTGAGTGGATCACTGAAATTTATGTCCCAAAAACTGGAATGATCCTGCTTGAAGGTTCTGGGTCTTCTGGTTTCCACGTGGTACTTGTTGCAAGTCCTTTAAGGAAAATATTACTGTATTGATATAAATGAGGCTTTGAGCAATGTATTGTTTGGTGGTTTCTTCTGCTCTGAGTAAGCACAAATGCTGCTTTTACAAAAAAAACCTTCTTAATATAGTAGCATTCACAGTTTTAGACTGAGAACTTTGAAACCTTATGTACACGGCTGTGTATTTGTTAGTGACTACATGTGGATTCTTATGTAGCTTTTGAGACTAAACCCCTCTTTTCTTATTGGCAGTAGCACTTCTGTAATATTTTTTTAAAATTAATTGTGCTTATGTGGAGGTGATAATGATAGTCTAATTCTTGGCAAATCTCACTCCAAAGTACTACCCCTTGTCTCTCCTCATGCTAGTTTGTGGAACTAGAAGGGTGATTTTGGTTAGCTTGGGAGTTACCAGGGTAGCAGATCTAAGTGCAGCATCATTGTCTGTCCCCACAGCACGTTCCTTTGTGGGGTGTTCTGCTTCACTAAGAGTGATAGCGGTCCTGAATTTCACTATTCTGTTATCTTTGTGAAATTCTTCCCGAAAGAGTACCTGCAAGTCTGTCTTAGGTTGTTAAGAACAATTTAAGCCACCAGTAACTGCTTCTGGACCTAGACTGGCTCTAGAGCACCTCAGTGGTGTGGCAGTTACAGTATATAAGGTCAGCACTCCTTGAGCATCAGCATAATCCAGGTGGGCCATACTGCTGTTAGACTAAATTATTTCTATAAAACCAACAGCACAGTACTGTTAGTATTAACTAGCAGTTCATTGTGTTGTCTGTGGTAGAAAATGCACAGTTAATGTTTATTATTGTAATCCCATTGCTGTCTTTGTGAAAACATCCCAGGGCTTTAGGCATTGGCAGGGAGTCCTTGGTGTTTTACAGATCTCCTTTTCAGATGTAGAATGGCATACCTAAAGTTATTGTTCAAACACTCTGTTTAACGATGACTTGTTGAACTTAAGAGGTTCAAATAGAAGAGCTACTATAAACAGAGGACTTTGGCAGAAAATTCAGAGCCTTTAAGTATGAAAGTAGTTGAGAGAATGAATTTAATGTGGACACTTAGCTGTGGATTGAGAAATGGTTTTCTTGGTGATGTTCTAGGCTAGTGTAGTTAAGACTTAACTGTAGCAGGTACTTGACTGTGTAGCAGGGAACAGACAGTTGGAATGGCATCAACTTCTCTAACACTTCTGAAAACATTTCTAGACTAATACCTTGACATCCACTTTAATAATTCCTGCTGTGTTTGTGGGAATCTGTCTAGAATTTTTTTCTGAAGAGTAAATGCTGATAAATTAGAGCACCGTGACTGCATAGTTGGAGGTATTTATCCTTTTGAGTATGGTATGTGGAGATTCCCGGTAATTTCACTTTGCTCTAAATCTGTTTCAATTTGGAGTGATACTTGTAGAAATTCTTTTCCTAATTAAACCAAAGAATTTTAAAAGGTGTCCACCAGTATATAAATCTGAATCTTATTTGAGATTGTTTATCCCTCAGATATTTTTTTCATAGTGCAGTTGTACTTGAATCTTTGTTGGGTGACTTAAGAAGCAGAATGCATATTTTTAGTCCTCTTACTCTGAGGACTAATCTGGCTAAACAGCAAATTTGCATTTGCTTGTGGTTTTTGTATTAACCACCTGGTAGGTAGGTGCCATGTTGTCTAAGTGTGTGAGCCTGAGGGCTGTAACTTGAACGTGATAGAATAATCTTGACCATATTAGGTTTACCTGTCAAAAGGAACTCTTGAAATATTTTGTAATCTAGTGTGCTAAATTACTGGTCTAGTTGTCAGTCTCTAAATAGAGCATTCTTATTGATAGCACTGTTTCAAAGTGTTTGACTTAGTGGCTTCTGGCATTTTGGTGAATTTTTTTTAAAAGCTGCAATTTATAGGAAAACTGTGGTATTGTAATCAAGATTACATCATAATTGATAAAATTAATTGGCTATTCACTGGGATATCACTTGTGTTACAGTAAGATCAGTCCTGCTGTTGTCTTCAAAATTTGTTGCATTAGCTTCAATCATTTTCTCATGATCAAATTAATATTTCTTGCCCATAAGTATTTTCTAGCCATATTATGGGAGATAACCAGCAAGGTTGTGTGTTGTAAGCACTGAGAACTATTCTGGAAGCTGTGTTCCATTTGAACATCTGGGTAGGATGGGATTGATCATGAGGGCATACATGCATTGTCCTAGATGGATAGATTACAGTGTTTGATGCTCTTCAGTTGGTAAGACAGTCTTGCTTCTAAATTCTGTGCAGGATTCCCTATTTATCATAGTGCTTGTAGGCACCTGAAGACATTGATGCAGTTTTATATGGAATGTAACCAAGTACCAATTAACTTGGAAGGCTTCCACACTGAAAGGGGTGGGGGGGATATAGGGGGAAGGAGAGGAAAAAGAGAAGAGTTTCTCCTTTTTCAATCTGAAGGATTTTCTAACACTTAGCAAAGGTGCTTCCAAATACCTCTCTTCATTGAGGTTGTTTTATTTTAACCTTTGGAACACGGCAGGGTTATCACCTAGAATTACATTCTTATGCTCCCTTAATTATGTATATCTTTTCCTTAACAAACCTTAAAAAAAGATTTCAGATGTTACAAGTCTAATTAAAGAGACAGACAAAGCACAGTTTATACTGTAGATTTTTTCTGCAGTTCAATTAATCAGCATGTTTTCTCTTTTAATTAAAACCATTTTAGTAAATTAAAGCCCACAGCAAAACACATATATAATTTGTTTGTAATTAGCTCTTAATTGGTGGTAGTTGAAGCTTAGCACCCTTGGTTTCTTTCTTCATGATTGCCATTTTATTAGCAGCCAGTCATTAATTAATCTTTTTTTCTAATTAGCTTATAAAACTGTTGATGGCACATTATTGTAAATGTGATTTTAAGTTCAAAGCTTGTTAATAAGCTTTCTTACTTAGAAGAACAGAGATAAAGAAATTGCTGAAAACAGTACTACAGTTCTTTTTTTTAAAACTGCCTTTCTTATAAGGGGGCTGTGTAAAGCATCTAGCAGCTTATAGTTAATTTTTTTAATGTTGTGTTTTCACATGAATGGAGGAAGTTACTTGCATTTAAATGTTTAGATCTAGCAAAGGGCTTAGTGTTGGAACAGTTTTCTGACCTTGCTCCATTACTGTGTCATCCAAATATAATTTGATGTTGTAATGCACAGCATAAAAATACAACAAAGGTATTACAAAGTATTTTACAGTGGAAGTTGAGCACATCACTGAAAGGGGACAATTTTCACTGCAAAATCCACTTGGTATTCTTGTTTGCTTTATATATTTTATATACGTCAGCAATGGATAACATTCCATAACATAAAAGGAGAAAATCATTGCTGAAGGCAAGCCTGAAATAACTGGAATCATATTAGATGAGAAACTGTAACACTGTATTAAAAGGCTGTTTGGCTTCTCTGGTGTGATCATTGGATATTTCAAGACCTGTTTGAATATAGATGTTTTCTTGGAGGTTCTGTAGGTTTAGTGTTTTGTATGTCACACCTAAATATTTGTGGAGCAGTTCTCAAATCTGTTGTTTCATTACTTGTATCATTCAGCACTTACACAGCCTGGTGCTATCTTAATGAAATGGCTTTGGTTTATTATATTCAATGTTAAACATCGTGATTCTCAAGGAAGTTTTCTGGAAGTTACAGTAGATTCTCTGTCAACTTAATGAAAAATGTTTACTCTTCTGCCCAAACTTCACATACTATTTCAACTTCAACCATTTCTTTGCTTGTTTTAAAAGTGTTTTATGATGCTGTGCAAGAAACACTAGAAAGGGATAGCTGACAAGGAAAAAATTAAAAATTGGATAAAAAGTAAATGAATAATGTCATATTACTAAAAAGATGAGAGGCTAATTTGTGCCGACTTTTTGCTAATTTTGTTCAAGCCTCAAAATGAGGAGCTGTCACCCGTTCTGTGTAGCACTGATGACAGTGCCAATGATCCATGAAATAAGCTGCCGCTGGCTTTGTTCTGATAAGAATGAACAAATCTGCACAATGTACGGCTCCCAGAATCTCATTTTCATACTTGCATGCAGGCTAAAAGAAATAAGCTGTTTGCAGGCTTGATTAATCAGACATTTGAGGGTTTTTTGTCTCTTTGATCTCTTTCGTCTCCTAGGTAACTTGCTTGACATTAATGTTGAGCTTGAGTAAAGACAATCAGGAATTGTAGACCAAACTGATATAAAAATTAAAGACCTTAACACTTTAAGTACTCCAGTAATGGTTCCGCTTTACTTCAGAAAACATCTGTTTTCATTTAATTAAAGAACAAAAGAGAATGGCATAAATATTTTTGAGACCTGTTATTCTATAAAAAGTTTAAGTATGATAATTGGTATTTTTAAATAAATGCCTTGAAACTCTTCAAAAAGCAGCAATGCTTCAGAAATTTGTTACAAGGTAACAATTTCAGATGAGTAGAAAATTTATGAAAAATAACGGATAAGGAATTTTCATTTATGCTGCATTAAGCACCCAGAGTAAGATATTTGACATGATTATCGGTCAACTTCAAAACAGAAAGGCCTTTGCCCTGTAGAAAGCAAGTTGTTTTTTTAAGTTTGTCTTAAAAAAAAAATATATATATTGTGTTACAAGGATGAACTGTTATATCAGCTTTACTACCCAATATGATTTACACACTTTAAACCTGTAAAATTGAAAGGAATTTGAAAAAAAATGTCGCAGTGCGTTTGCTTGAGGTTATGCAGACGCTTTTACAAATCTTCCAAGTGGCTGTAAAGATGAATGCCTCAAGGGTCTAGCCAGGGCCCTGCTTTTCCAACCAGCTAAAGCCCTTATCTTAAATCCAAGCAAAGTACCATTAATCTTTTTGAAAGACCTTTTATGGCTTTTAATATATCCCAAATTAGAACATTTTACACCCTTGGTTCCTGAAATATGGTGATAAAAAGCCTTTAGAGCTTAATTTTCCTTACTGCGTGCTCTGACCAATTTGCAGTTCTTTGTGATAATGTTTAGACACCTTAATTAAAATGCAGCAAAATATTGGATGTTCTATATGGAAAATGCTGATACTTTGACTACACAAAAAAATGTTGTATATATTTTTATTTGTGCTTTCTTCTTTTAAGGCTGTATTTTATTGAGTTATCTGATGACCTGAAATGTTGGGGTTTTTAATGTAAAACCCATTGACTGAGCTTTTATGGATTTCTTTTGGGGGGTGGGGAGTGGGAAGGAAGTGAAGATGTATGTTTGGGTGTGGGCAGGAGCAGATGATGTTTAATCATACTAAAATGTTAGTGTGGGTTTATGTGACATAGTTGGTTTTGTGTCTTGAAAATTCGACTTTATGCAGCCTAGAAACAATAATATTAATGCTGCAAAATGTTTCTCCTTTTACTTCCATATCCACCACAGAGGATCCTATTCCTTTTTTTTGTGCTTTTCAAAGATAGGAGAACTCATTCTGTTTTCCAAGAAATACAGATCAAAGACCTCACTTGTGTATATTTATATGCATATAAGTGTTCAGGAGGCCACTAGAATATATTTTGAAGAGATCCTGTTATTCATAACTTAAGACTTAATTTTCATATATGTTAGGAGGTAAAATAGAGTTGAGAAATAAAGGCGTGGTTCTGCTGATTGATTTCAGCCATCAGATCGTTGTGCTTTTCAGCTATTATTTAGTCCTGTTTCAATTTACATTTAAACATTTTTTTGAACATTTTAGTTGAGTTTTCTTAAGCATTTTTATACTGCCAGTGCCTTAAAGTTAATAGGTGCCCTAAATTAAGTGACCATGCATATAAGTGAATATTATGTTCTAGTCTTTGACTTGAGATTTGGAAGTTCAGATGTTGGCATTAAATTACTATTATGAGAAATGTTAATGCTCAGGGGGGAAATTTCAGTTTTGAAATGTCACAAGACCTTTGTGCATCGAGGTGATTTCATAGGTATGCATTTATGACCTCGTAACACATGCAGATAGATTAAAAACTTGCTTAGTGTTAGTTATTTTGCCTATTCTTCCTTTTAAAATATTATAGTTTTCAACTGTTTGCATTGCTAATGTGGCAAGCCTCAAAGCACAAATTGATGTTGTGCTTATGACTTACGTGCATGTAGTCTCCCACCTTCTTGAATCTTGAACCTAGAAAGGCCCTTAAGGTAGGAGAGCTTGTAGGGATGCTGCGTGGTTTCACTCTGTTAACAAAACCATCCAGGGTATCAGCCTATCTACAGGGTAGATGTTTGATGGGAGAGTTGTTGAAGATGTCAGTGCATCTGTGCCTCAAGATGTGCTCTCACGTTACCTCACATCATATCTTACTTGGTTAAAATGTCTCTGAGTAAATAACAATTCCCTGTTACAGATGCTGCAGATTATTGACATATATTACCATTAATAATAAAACTTTGATTAAAGTAGTGATCTTTAACTTGTGCCTGCTGTGCCTCTCTTGTTTGATGCTTTCATGTCACTTGGAGTAAATTTAGGATTCCACTGTGATGTGTTAGCTAACTTTGGTAGGTTTGCACTAGGTGGGGAGAAAAACTTTGTCCCTGTCACAGGTTGTAGCAGTTTTGACTAAAGGAATTGCTTATAACTTTCAGGACCAAATTCTTGTGTAATCCATAACTTAGATGCAGATAATGTTGAGTCATGACTTTCAAAATACAAGAATAACAATCAAGCTATAAATGCTGATTCAGGAAAATAATCTGGTTGTAATTTACAATACCTTATTTCTTTTTCTTTCTCCACCCACCACCCCCCTGACATTCACTAAAGTGAACTTAGTTCTCAGAGTATGAATATGTTTATGCAAGTAAAGTAGTGTTTACCTGCAGCCTATTATGACCTTAATTGAAAAGCATACATATTACCACACCAAGAATCTAAAAGTTGGTAATGTGAAGACTAGATGCCAGATGGATTCTAAGGACACTGCTTCATTTACTTTCTGGACAGACTGATTAAAACAGGACTACTGGTGCTACTAGAAAATGTGTGGTAGTAGGAGTTCTGCCTGTTTAAAACTGTCTTTTTGGGAAGGTTTCTTGTGTTGGTAAGACCTGACACTGTAGTGTTAGTGTCACAGACTGGTCTTAATTGAGACTCTGTATATGTGTATATATAGCCTTATATATTAAAAAAAAAAAAAACCCAAACACCACCAAAGTTATCTAGTAGGCTTTTATTCTAGAAAAAGCCAAAGGATCTGGTGAAAAGGATTTCTTGCCCCAGGGCCCTACTCCTCTGTATTTCCCTCAAGAGACATTCTTGCTTTTCTGATCAAATACTACAATGTCAGCCTAATATTTGAAAGATACTTTAATATCTATTGACTTTTGAGAAACAATATCAGACCAAGTAATTTGTGAGGCTTAAATTTCATATGAGCCATTTGCATCTATTCAGTTTTCCTTTGTTCCTTTTTATGTCTTAGCTTGGTGTGAAAATTGCCAAAGCTGCTGCTTGCCGCAACTTTGTAAAAGCCAAGCAAGAAGCAGAGGCTGCCCAAGAAGCTCAAAAGAAAAAGAAGCTTGCTTGGGGGTAAGTCATTTGAGTATGGAATTAAACGTTTGTGGTTTCATTGGCACTAAGTGTATACAATACAATCTCAGTTGAATGTTTTCTTAGTTGAAATAGGCTTGTGCTAATCTTATTTGTTTAGTTTAACCTTGTTGGGTTTTGACAGGTTTTGGGGGCTTTTTTGTTTTTTAGCAGTATATCAGATTTTGTAGAAAGGCTTTACCACAATAATATATTGGTTATATGGTGCACTTGCCATCATGTCTTTATTATAAAACTAAAAATAAGTTTTTCTTTCTTTTCTTATTAAGAATAGTATGATTGAGTACGAGACACGTTCTTATGAATTCTGATGTGGTGTTTCTGCTGTGTTTCAGATTTGAAGCCAAGAAAAGATGGGAAACAAAAAGCAACATGGGATACATGTGATCTTTGTGTCTTTCTCAGGAGTCAAACACCTGTTTTTACTTGATGAATCTTTGCAGGTCACTTCTTTAATAAAAACACACAAAAAAACCCCCAAAGCCAGGCCCAGTACATCAGATTCTTTGTGCGTTTAATCCTGTTAGGCTGCAGTATCTTCTTTTGGTGCTGTCTTATGTAGCAAAAATACTATCTAAGCATCAATACTATGTTAAATACTAATGCACTCTAAAAAGTGTTTAGAGTCTGGTAGAGAACTGAAATTGGAGTAAAATACTTGGGCCAAATGTGTTTTGTGATGCACTGCAGTTAGAGCCCATGGATCTGAGGAGAAGGAAGGCTTTCCTGCTGCATTGTCTGTATAACCTTAGCAGTTTCTGCTTCTCAAATTTGCTTCAGAGTTTGGGGAGGGGCACTAAATAAAGGCAAACCACCCTACTTGCTTAAACACATTATTTATGCATTTATGGCATTAGTAAATATAAACAGAAAAAGAATTGGCTGAAAAAGTCCATCCTCCCCCTCCTGGGAGGGATCTGATACTACTTGTGATATGCTGATGTCTTGTTCTTCAGAATACTTCCAATTTCTGTTGTCCTTCTCTTCCCAAATCTCAAGCTTTTAAAATCCCAGATTCTTAGACAAAGTATAGAAATACTTATCTTTAAAATTATCTGAAATATGTTCTGTTGGCAGTTAGCTGCACCCAAGAACCTAATGCAGATTTTACTTTGTAAGATGTTTTACAGATCAATTAGGATTTGAATGTTTATGTTATAAGTTTATAACAAGAATTGATGATAGTGTTTCTTCAGAATTTTTCTCAGTAAAAAGTAAGGACACATTCAGAACTAATAACTTTTCTCCCTGAAGCTCTTGCATATGTGTTTAGTCACCACAATGCCTGAATTGAATTGGTAATGTAAATGTCAGTTATTGTTAACCAAGATTAATATGTTTCAGGCCAAAGGTATGGTATTAGCGTAATGGTGATTTACTGTGTAAGTACTTGAGGCTAAAACAACTTGCCAACAAATAGCAATTTGAAGTTTTATGGCACCAATTTGAAGAGTTTAGTTTTGCAGCCCAGTATGGAATAGTGCATTTTTGTTCATTAGCCCTCAGGATGTTTGATTCTTTTTCTTTTTGAGCAGAACATCTTATTTCTTTCACAAAGATGAGAGTTTGCAATATGGTAATATGCAGTTAGCTGTAATTAGTTATGATGACAGAGTTGAATACAATTGCCAGGACTGTAAATCAGGGGCTAAGCAGGTTCCTGCAGTATAGCATCATAAATCTCACACTATGTTTTACAAACTATATTGGCTTTAGAAACTATGGTGTGGAAGGAAGCAAATGATGATATCTCTTTGTAAAGGTAAATTGCATGTTTACTTGTATAAACAGATTACATCATGAACCTTCAGTAAGATTTTTCTCAGTTCAGATGTTCCTGTCTAGAACATGTAGGCACTCTGTTCATAATTTCAGTTGCTTAAAGCAGCTGAGTGATAGATACAGCTGACCTTTCTGCTTTTTATGTGTTGATAAGCAAAATGATGCTGATATTTTCACCACCAAACTATCAGCAGTATTCTGCTAAATACTTAAAAGCAATGTATGTTAAATAGATGCTATACATTTTCTTGTAATAGTATCAGTATTTATTAATAAAGATCTTGATTTAATGGCAAGGATAAGTGCTGTTTGATATGACATGTGCTTTAAAAGAAATCAGACCCTCAAAACCGAGCTGTTGTCTGAGGGGTGGCTGTGCTGTATTTGTCACAGCACTGCGTACACAGACACCTGTGATATTTTTCACTTAAGATAACCAAATAGATTTATGTTAGGGCATGAATAATGTAACTATTTAGGAAGTATGTGGAATATTTACATTGAGTTACTTGTGTGATGAATTTAAAAATGGTCACACTTCAAGTATTTTGATCCACCTAAAATATTTGCTTAGAATGTTAGGTAATTCCCACAACTATGCCATGTTTAAAAAAAAAAGTAACAGAAAATACAAAAGCCTAGCACAGCTTCATTGAGAGCATCTGAATACCTGGTAAATGAAAACATAACTACCATTAATAAGCATATTTCTAAGCTGCTGATCTGATTCAAAGTGTCATGAATACAGGATATTTTACTAGAAAATGAATTTTGGCCAAAGGTGTAAAACTACATTCTGACACTTAACTTTCCTTGGTTTTAACAGTGTTAAAATAACCCAATTGCTTGTTTCAGTTAACTGAAACATTTTTAATCAGCTTAAAATAAATGTGAGAAGGGAGAATGTCCTTTCAGTTATCCATTGTTAGTTGAACAATTTTGCTGTGCATCAACCACAGATCTCTTGCTTCTCCCTGTTCCTCTGCAGTGGATGGGGGAGAGGATCAGAGAAGAGTAAATCAGGGTTCTGCCTTGAGTTAGCTGGCCTGTTCCAAGCTAGCTCTGGTTTCTGCCAGCCTTGGCCAATAAGTCTCTTAACTAAGTTTGTTGTCTGGGTGCTGTACCACAGCAAGGTGCTTGGGTGGCTGTTGGCTTTGCAGTAGGCTTGATCCATGCTGGCTTGGCAGCGCTGTGAGCCCTTTCACCCAACTTCTCGTACGCTTCTCGCCTGTCTTGGACATACTTTTTCCTTTCTACGTGCATCTGGGGACTCTCCTGACCATCATTCTTGCAATTCTACTGGGTTCTAAGACCCACACAATAATAAATAATGTATCAACTGCTGTGATCAAATACCACCAGTTTGATGTTTGACAGCAGCATACTAGTACTGTGTTTATTTTAAGAAACTATAGAGTGTTTCTTAAAACTGCATTCCTGAGCTCCTAAACTAAAGAGTGGCTGCAGGGACAGTTTGACAGATAAAAACATATATATAGTTGTTAGAGTTTTAATAGTTTCTTGCCTGCAACCATAATCTGTATCATTATTTTTTTTTAGTTTAATTCTGTTGGACAAGTTTCAAAGATAAATACGGTGTGTAATAAGCCTTTGCAACCTCTAATTTGTGAAGGAGTGTCTGTCCAGTTAATACTTGCTCATTGAAGCAAGGGGTTTTGAAATAGCTGAAGTACGAACTGTAATTACTGATGTCTGTTTCCTATTCACCTATGGCTTCTGGCATTTGATCAGAAAATGGAATGTATTGCTTAATCTCAGAGCATTCCCCACTTTCAGAAATATTTACTTCATGAAAATTGTACAGCACTGAATGACCTCAGCAAAACCAGAGTAGTTTTTTTTTTGGCATTGATCTTGTGTAGTTAATCCAACAAGTATTTTTTTCCTGTTGTTTTTGAATGCTGGTAGTTTAGCTATGCATGTATTTATAACATAGCTCTAGTACAGGCTCAAAATGTTTCAAGTTTTAAATATGTTAATAATAGGGTGGAGGTTTTGCTTCATAAGTGGGATGGCTAAAAAGAGGCACACAAAGGCTGAACCATTCTGTGAGGGCAAACTGCACATTGGCAGCAAAGGGGCAAATGGAATCTCCTGGTTTGGGTGCAACTGGAAATAACCTGGAGGAAGAAGTCTTAGACCCAAGTGAGACAGGTGCCTGAATCTGTTTGAAAGCCACTGGGTACCTCATGACCAGGAGGGTAGAAACAGGGGTACTGAATGCAGATGCTATAATGAGAGAAGTGGAAGTCCTAATTTCATTCGAGAAAAGTTGTCATTTTTGTGTTGAAAAATGCTTGGATTGCTTTGATCTGCCTCATCTGTGTCTACTATACCATCAAATCTTAGCTCCTCACTTTGCTTGAGGGAATGTAAGAGTGGAGTTTTTCTATTTCTTTGCAGAGAATCAGACCTCAAATACAAAATTTTTCTTCTCAAAAAGCAAATAAACTGCTACTAAGAAATGCAAAAAAAGAAAAATCTTGTCATGCAAAGATGTTGGTTGAGTTCTAAGTCAAAGCGGGATTTCAGGTTTGAGTCATCCTGACTTAGTGCATTTGTTTCTTTTGGAGTTTCCCTGGTAATGCTGACTACTTGGCTTGTACAGATGAAGTGATTTCAGGTGAATGTAAAGGGACCACAGACTGAAACAACTAGCTGTATTTCTGTGTCCCAGTGAACTAGCCTTTCACTACTTCTGCTGTAACTCAGAGCAATTCGTGTGACATTATAGATATGAAAGTAAGATTTCTTACCCAAATGAGAACCAACTGCTTTCTGATAGCTATAGAGAGAGTTTTTTTCATCCTTTCTTGCTACCTATCTATAACAGCCAATATATTCATATACACCAAACAGCAAATCCAGATACCAAGTGAAGTGTCATGCTGTAGTGGAATCTGTTGGCTGGATGGTATTGATTGTGTTTTAGGCTTTCTGTGTAGATAATTGGTTGCTGACCTTGTGGGATCATAATACTAAAATGCTCATTGGACTGACCAGTAGAGACCATTAATTCCAAACTAGGAGCCCCTTGAATTTACCAGAACTGCTCAATGACACAATGAAAGATCTTTGAAAAATTGTTTTCTGAATCTATGATGAAAAATAATATTTTGTGAGCTGAAACGATTCTAAACATAACCAGGGGGCAGTGAGATAATATTTTTAAACTTCTGTAGATTTTATCAAAACACCTTCTCCACAATTATATTCTAAGTGTGTCACCAGCTCCCTGAACAACTGTGGCAGCATAGGTTTCTATGGAAGCCCTAAATAAAACTAGTTACAATGCACTTGGACAAACTGTAAACACCCAAAGACCATTGGAGCCCTCGTGCATTGTATGATTCAGCTTCTAATTACCATCCCAGAATGTAGCATGGAGTTTTTATTTTTCCCAGAGTTAATGAAGAGAATGTTGAGAGCAGCCTGCTAGCAAGAGCTGGCCTCTGTTGTCTGCCGAAGGAGTACACAAGCCACAAAGGGGGAGAGTCAGCCAAATGGGCATTTCCAATTTGAATACTTTTCTCTTTATAGAAGTATGTTTCTAAAATGTCCTTCCCTCTCACCACAGTGATACCAAGTGCCTTTCCTGCAGAATCACAGGATGCTTTGTTAGCATCCATGTGCTTATTATTTCCTTTGCTTCTCTTACTATGATTTTCTTTTTTATTCTAAAAAACATTATTTTAAAATAAGCTTTGCTTTAGGTTACTTTAGTTTCTGAAGAATTTGGGTACACTTTGTCAAGCAACAGCACATTTTTCCAAGGTCTGTGGGGCTGCTATTTTGTGTAGTATCTTTAGCAGGCTTTTGCAAAGAGCTGCATCCAATGTCACAGCCTGGAGAGGACTGACTGCCATTGGGGTCAGGACTTCAGGTGACCCATCTCTGTTGTGTTTGAGCAGCTGCTCCTTCCTTCCCAATCTCTTCTTCACAAAGAAAAAAAGTGTTTTATTCTTAGAGCAGTTGGTTATGCAGTTCAACAAATGGTCATGTTGGGCTCATTGGGACCCAGGGGTGGGAGCAAAAGGAAGGATGAGGTTCCTGTAGAAGAGGACAGAGAGAGGGAATTAACCTCTTAGACTTACATTACCTTATCTCATACAGTGCAAAAGAAACCTGTGCTTAATTTCAGTCTGACATAATCAGCCTTCATTGGTTTTGATAGCTGGTGATAAGGCTGGGCATTGTTGTGAAATCATGGATTTGCAACATAGAATTATTTGATGTAGTTAATTAATTTTTTTCGCATTCATTCAAAAAGCCCATCCTCCAGGAGCATACTGCCAGACACTTTCATCATGACAGTGGCAGAATTTAGCCACAGACCAATGTGGGGATCATACTCTGCTGCCCTCTAGGGAACCTGCTTTGGCAGGGGGGTTGGATGATGACCTCTGGAGGTCCCTTCCAACCCCTACAATTCTATGAAGAAGAGCCTTACTCTAAAACTGGTCCCAGTGGAACAAAGCAGGGTGACAAAGTTTGTATGAAAACAAATAACTGGAGACATGGACCTGCATTTGCTGAGGGGAATGGATATTAGCTTCTCTTTCAGTGCAGAAAGGAAATGGCTGTATAAATCCTTAAACTCTGAAGGAAATTGTCAATGGTGTGACAGTTTCTGTCTATTAAAAACCAGATGTTTGCTTTACACACATGGAGCACGTGACTCGCTGTTCTTCAGGTATAGACAGGTGCTGAGCAACACAAGGCTGCCTGGGTGATGTTTATATTTCAGCATGTGAGCTCTGTAAAATTCAGCCTGATGACTGAAGAGTGGCTGGAGAGCTCCCTGGAGGAGAAGGACCTGGGGGTGGTAGTTGACAGCTGGCTGAACAGGAGCGCCCAGGTGGCCAAGAAAGCCAACAGTATCCTGGTCTGTATCAGGAATGGTGTGACCAGCAGGAGCAGGGAAGGGATTGTCCTATTGTTGTCAGCCCTGGTGAGGCCACACCTCGAGTGCTGGGTGCAGTTTTGGGGCCCTCACTACAGGAGGGATGTTGAGATGCTGGAGCGTGTCCAGAAGAGGGCAAAGGAGCTGGGGAAGGGTCTGGAGCACAAGTCCTACAAGGAGCAGCTGAGGGAGCTGGGGCTTTTGAGTCTGGAGAAAAGGAGGCTGAAGGGAGACCTTATCGCTCTACAACTACCTGCAAGGAGGGTGCAGAGAGTTGGGGGTTGATCTCTCAGGTAACAATCGATAGGATGAGGGGAAATGGTTACAGACTGCACCAGGGGAGACTGAGGTTGGACATCAGGAAGAATTTCTGTCCTGGAGGGGTTGTCAGGCATTGGAACAGGCTGCCCAGGGCAGTGGTGGAGTCACCATCATTCCTGAAGGGATTGAAAAGGCATGTGGATGTTGTGCTTGAGGAGGACTAAGCAGGGTTAAGCTGTGGTTGGATTTGAAGGTCTCTTCCAACCCAGGTGATTCTATGATTCTATGACTGCTGTAGAAACAAAAAAGACCTTCCCATAAATGTGTTAATATTGGTCAGTGAGAGCTTATCACAGCTGGCGTGTCCTTTTTGTTACCCTCCCAAAAGATGACCAGATGACTGCTACTAGCAGCGCACCAATTGCCACTGCTAATGCTGTACATGGACTGGTAAGAGCTGGAAAATACCAAACTGGCCACACAACACATTTTCAGTGCCAGTTTGGAGTGGGCACACCTTCATCAACAGAATTCATTTGTTTGGGAGGAGGAAGTTCATGGATCAAACTGATTGGGTCATTTGTCAGTGTAATGTTTCTGTAACCCCAAAGTCTTTGAAAACATCTCCCTTTGGACATGCAATGGGGAGATTAAAGCCACAGTGTAACCTCTGCTTGTTGTATCTGAGCTCCACCCAAGTGTAGACAGACCATGCACTGCCAGCACTGATGTGAGTAAACCCAACTTGAGTTGTATTGCCCCTTTGGCAAATGCATTGGTTGCTATCTTGCTGACCTGCACACAGCTCGGTCAGGACTGCTGCCTCACAACGGCTCAAATATTAGGGTAAATACACTTATTTTCCTTCCCAACAAGAACAGAGGCAGGTTAGGAAAGTTGGCCATGTCTGTGGAGAATATGACTCAGGGTACAGAGACCTGATTTCACATTAATCATAATGGAATCCAGGCAACCTGACATTTGACTTTTATACAGTGAAAACCTGGCAGCACCCCTTGTGATTCACTAGTAATCTGCTATAAGCACCACTTTCCACTGCCTGTAAGCCTCAGGTCTCACATATTTTGCCTTTGTCCCAAATTGAGTGTTTTCAATTGACTTAATTATTGTCGTAAGTAAATATTAAGTAGAAGTTTATGAGCCATAATCAAATCTCAGATGCAAATTTTTGTTGAAATAGGTTTTGGGAAATAATTGTTAGTAAATCATACTTCCTGCATTATTTCTTGTGAAATTTATCCAATTTAATGACATTTCAAGGGCTGTATATTCCTTGTTGCACTAATTTACTAGTGTAATCTGCCACAGACAAAAGATTGGCTGTACCAAGACTGAAAAGCAGCCTTGTTGGAAATTTATCTTATATAGCCCAGTATTTCATATTTAGCATAATGGCACTGCAGATGTTAATGGGCCTCAATTGATATTTACAGCACTGCTCGGCACTGCAGTTCTTCATATAAGTACAGAATTTTACTTCTAGAAGAAAACAAGTGGAAATGGTTAGATCACATACAGCCCATTGGAAATAGGATGGCCATCTAATAATAGAAAAAATGTGTGAATTCATCCTGAGGATAAATGAGTAAAGATCTATTGAAGCAAGCGGTCTTTTTATATAAGTGGAGTTGCACATGTTCTCTCCAGGGATCAATTCAGTCCACTTTGTCTTTGTAGTCTATGCTGAAATTCTTCAAGATAGGAAAAACTTGCAGAGTATTTGCATGTACTAAGTGCCTGGCATAGATCAGAGTCTTTACATTTCACTTTTGCTAGCAGTACAATCATTTAAAATTAAAGAGAAAATAAAACAAGTAATTAATCCTGTATGAATGTTCAAACATTCTGTTGCTAAGAGTTATTTTCTCCCCCTAGACCTTGGACTTCCTCTGTGTATGATCCAAGAAGGCAAGTAAAAGTACTTTCCAGGAAAACAGGATTTTCAAGTACCCTGATTGTGCTATGATACTTGCTCTACCTGAATCTTTTTAGATAACAGGCATCATGCTGTCTTTGGTTTATTTATCTCTGATCGAAGAGCAGGGGAATATAGAAGTGGCAGTCAAGGAACACTTTAGGGGTCTATACACAGTTTGTGATAGTAAGATCAAGCAGATCTTGTGAGAGGGAGAATTTTCTTCACCTAGAAATTCAGCTGTGCTCGTAACAAGATCCACCCTCACAAAGGAAAAAGAACAATCTGGAAAAAACCTCTTCGCCCATCCCCTAGAAAGGAGAGTCTAAGCTTATTTTTTAAGGTATGGATTAGGGCTCTGGATGTTTTCCTATGGTCTTTTGCAAACCAGACTAAGATCATCCTGCCCTCAATCCAAACTGGCCAGCAACCAGGCAGCTCCAATCCCCAATCTGTGCAGCTCTATTAGTGCTGTGCTATGTCCACTCTATTAAACCTTCAGAGAGTCCCTAAGCCTTGTTTGCAAAAAGCTGGATAGACATTCCTCAGCAGATCATAGTTCAATATCCAGCACTGGCACCATTTCACTGTGAGACCCTGGAAAAAGTGCTCTGAGCCAGATTTTTAAACATGCAGAGCCATCCCAGAGCCCACTGTCAAAATGCTACTGATCTTTTTAAAAGACACTGTGCTCAGCTGCAGTCTCTGGTTTTGCCAGAGGATATATAAAAAGCCACTCAAACTTTGACACTGCCTCACAGGGGGGCTGTGAATGAACTTGTGCATTAACCCCTAAGTACAGACACTCTCTTTTTGATCCGGTGGAAATTTAATTATTTATACAAACCAACATGACATATTCAGGGACAATCAGTCAATCCCAGGATAGCCGGTGCCTCTGTGGCTGGAATATTTCCTCAACTGTGAGAAGGGTGTTCTCCAGACTCCAGTTCAAGTTTGACAGAAATAATCAAATTAAAATATTTAACTAATCTGACAACTGCTTTGGTGTAAAGCTTGCCCTGGAGAGAGGCTGGTTGCTCTCTGTCCATCTTTTCACAGATGGGATGCATGAAATCCAACTGTTACTTACAGTGAGAACCCCATAAAACTGGAGAGGGTCTGGTTACAGGGCAGGGAGTGACAGGACAAGGGGTGATGGCCTTAAGCTAAAGCGGGAGAGATTTAGAAGAGATATTAGGCAGAAATCCTTCCCCATGAGA
>VXBZ01011332.1:0-29136 GCA_013399135.1 Heliornis fulica | reverse complement strand
TTTATATATATATATATATATATAAAATAGGGTGGGTGGAATGCAGAAGCCAGATTTTTGCTTCAGTATAGCCTGAAAGCAACTATGAAACAGGAAACAAAGCCTGTGGCTGGCCACACCTTGAGAGGATGGCAGCACCCACCGGCAATCTCAATCTCTCCATCCTCCCTGCCCCTGTACCAATGCAGAGAGCTGCTTGCCCGGCTTCCCTCAGCTCACTGCAGCTCCAGTATTGTAATTCTGCTGCAGTCGTGCATGCCATCTGAATTCATTTGTCATATTCTATGAACTGGAATCCATCAAAGCATAGTCACTGGCCTTTTAATTAGTGTTAGATTAGCATTTTAAGATACGGGTAAATTCCCAAGTCTAACTTTGTTTAAAGGTGCATATTCAATACAGTAGCCAGGAAATCATGTATTCTCATGTACTTATTACCTTAGTAATGTAATGCTGTGAGGGGAAAACGGCAGATAATACTTCTGACAAATATTAAATGTTATTTGTATAGCTACTGTCTCTGAATTTAAACAGAAAATCATTCCTCGCACCTTGCCATGAAACATGCACAAATTTCTTTTGTGACTTTCATGTTTCATTAAAGCTTTGTATGTGGAGGAGAAGAAAATCTAAATTGCTACTTAATTAAAGGGATACTGTCAGATTAAATATATTTTGAAGAAATGAACTTTGCTCTTTACCTAGGTTGTCAGTAACACCTAGGATTATTAAAAATGAAATATTTTTTAACATCTAATATACTTCTCACAATTTATCAAGCTGGGTCTTTTCTTCTCCTTGGCTGATGAAACTGAAACAGTCTCTTGCTTTTCCCCATAGTCAGCTTCATTGTCTGGATCCTATTAACTAACCCAATATTCAAGAGCTTTAGGTTGTAAATACCGGGGGTGAAGCTTACATCTGAATTAAAAAAAAAAAGAAAATGTATGGCTCTTTCTTTATTCCATTAAAATATTTCTTTAAAGCTGGACATAATGTAATATATGCTCCTTTAACCATATTTTCATTGCCAAATAGCATGTGCAACGGGGGTTAAATCCTGGAAAGTGCTGAGTTGGTTGTGTGTGCACCTTCCCCTCTTTCTGAAGGCCGAAGATGCTGCGGTTTCTCAATAACCAGGAAAGGGCTCAGACAGCTAAGCTGCCTCATGCAGAAACCAGAGCCCAGTCCCTCCCAGTGAGCTCCTTGCTGCCGCCCTTACAGGGAGCAGTACTGATTGAAGTTAGGAGCAGCACAGTGTTTCAGAGTACGTGGGTACATCTGATAAGGCAAAATGAGAATTGTGTTGGAGGCCCTCCAGTATCTTTGCCTTCCCACAGCAGCAGTGTGGTCCTGTTTAGAAGGGCAGACAAACTTACCAAGGCAGGTATAGCTGTAGAGGAGGCTGAATTCTGCATGAATGGTTTTATTACCAATGTTACAAGAACTGCTGAAAGAGAGGGGGGTGTATTATGGGTTAACGTTGTTATTCCTGGAAATAATAATATATTCAGCAATCCCAGAACTCTGCAATATCAGAAAGGGCATTATTTACAAAACAGCCCTATCTACATATGCCAGTGAAAGCTGGTTTTGGAGTTTCATATTAATGTACATTAGCATCCTCATGAACGTATCTGATAATACTTATACATAGAGACTTAAGCTCCTTAAGCAATGTTCACACCTCCATGAAAAATAATACAGTTAAGTTCTTCCTTTAAACAAACTTTCTAAGCAAGTCTATTAACAGTTATCTGCTATCTGCCACAGGGGAAACATGTAGGCAGTTCGTAGTGTCTCGTATAAATCTTGGGCTGCCGAGAATTAGGTAGTAAATTAAATGAGAAGTGAGAGCTCCTTTCACTGGATCCTCCTACTTCATTTTACCACATGGGAATATTTAAGTTGAGTCCTAAGGAAACAATCTGCATCCCCAAGGGATATGTTCCTGCCTTCTGAAAAAGTAAGCCTGCTATGTAAAAGGCTTTTTACAATGCTTTTGTGGTAAAGATTTACCATAGCCTAGAAATATAAAAGCATGCCTTGGTGTCGAACCGTGTTGTATCATTTTAACATGGGGATGTGTAGAGCGAGGCCACTCATAAAACCTAACTTCAAATATCTGGAGATGTCCACAGCCTGCAACAGCAAACAATAGCCTGTGGTTTGGCTCCCGCTGGAGTGAGTTGAGCAACTGGAACTCAATTCCCAGGTTGGCTATTTCCTCTGACTGCGAGCAATTCACTTCACCATTCCCTGCTTCCCTGTTCCCTCGCGTTGTGGCAAGGGGAGAGAAGGAACATTCCCACCCTTGTGATGGCTGGGGTGGCCAGGGATCTCCGTGGTAGAAATCATACGAGCCACTTGGTGGTTCTGGACAGGGCCGTGCAAGCTGATGGGAAATTCTGTCTGCTGCAAAATACTATCAGATAATTAAAAAGCAAACTCTAAAGAAGTAAATTAAATGCCATAGACGTTTTTGTTTTGTGTTGGATGCATTTGTATGAAATCTTGGTGTTTTCATCCCATTTGTTACTTCATGAATTTCCCACAATGGTAGTGGAATTTCATTTGAATAAAAAAACACCCTCAAAAACTGGAGGATTTGGATTCTAAGCATAAAAGTTAAGCTAGCTGGATTTATAATATGCCATAATCAAGTAAAAAAACATAAACAGGGAATTAGACATGTACAGGCAACACAGAGCATAGATAATTCCTTTTAGGATTAAGCATATGGCCAGCAGCTGGCAGATCTCTGCAGATCTCTGTGAAATGAAATGATAACGTAGACATCCTTTGCTGCATGTTCCTGGGTGACGGTAACCGGTAGGAAGGAAAAATGGCTATTTGTAATCTTTATTTTATTTAGCTTGACTTTTATTTCTGTTTGAAAAAGGGAAGGAAGACATGTAAAGGCCGAAGCTTCCTGGAAAGTATAATCCTGTATAAATGGCAGCAATGGGAAAAAAACCAGGCTTTTATTTTCTTTCAAAGATGTTAAATTAAACACAACTTTCCAGCATATGTTAGTATTCACAGTTCTTGCAGATCATGCATCAGAACAGAAGACTTGTGATGATTATTAGTCCTTTGTATTGCGGTAGGTCCTAGAGATCAGGGTGCTATTATGCTAGTTGTTCATAATTAGAGATTGTGTACTCCCTGGAGTAGTGACTATCTCAACAAACAAGACAAAGGATGAGAAAAAGGAAGTAGTATTGTTCTCACTGTACAAACACCGCACTGAGAAACTGGCAAATGAAACAATTTGCCCAAGTTCATCAAGAAGTCTTTGGCAGAAGTTGGTAGACAGAGCTTCTTGGCTTGTTTGCCTTCTAGGGAAATGAGTACAATGTAGGTATTTAGTGGATTGGTCCCCTTCTGCAAAAGAAAGAAAATGCTGGTTTAAATGTAAAAACAATTTCCAATTTTTAAAATAATGTTGTTACCTTCTAGATCTATTATAAGCACATGGATGTCGATATTTATTTTTTATTTAATTTTGGCTTTCTTTTCAATTTCTCCAGTTTATTTCCATCCATCTTTCTATTTAAAAGGAGGCTAGTTGAAAACTTAGGAAAGGGTCGAGAAAACTGGCGAGGAAAAACAATACGCTAAAATTCTGATAAAACCAACACGATCTCCACATAGTTTCGAGATTCATTAAAAAAATCAGAAAGTCTGTCAATATGGAAAAATGGGCTCCTTTTTTTTGTGAAAGAAACAATTCCTTCAGTCTTTTATTCTCTTCTACTACACACATTCACACCTCCAAACCAAAGATGAGATGAAGCCAGCAGAGATATCTGGCTGTCCACCCGTGAGGCTGCCCAGGGAAGTCAGCCCAGGACACTGCTCAATTTGCATGACAGACTGTTCCCACTTGCTTGGGCTCCCCTGCTCAGACTGGTAAGAAGGGACAAGAACTGACATCAGGATGAAACTGTAGCTCACAGTCCATTTAGAGATGGGAGAGACTGTGCTGAGGAATAGAGTCAGGGTCAGGGACTTCAGAGTTGGAACTTGAAGCATTGGGGACATTTCAGGAGGGCTGTTGCAAATGGCTCAAGGCAATCTGCAATTCTGAGCTCTCATCCATTACGGCATTTTAAGCCCATAATTCTGTCTCTTCCCTACCTGCAGCACAGAATCCAAACTAGACTTTTTAGAACAATATTCTGTTGTGTATGGACCAGTCAAAACCCATCTTCTGGATGCAAAGTTCTCAGAATCTTATTTCACTCTTGCAGTTCTTTCTGTGGTGTCAAGGATGAAAAATACCAATAAAGATCCTGTTCTTGATGGTTTTTTTTTACATGAAAGAGACATTCTGCATACGTATCAGAAAGGTCCCTTCTTCTATCTCTTCATCTATCTTGTCTCACCTTTAGTACATTGGAAGTAAACATATAGTTTTTTTTTCCTTTGTGTCCTTGTTTCTTAGTGCTATGAACACTGGAATGACTCCTGTGTTCATACTAAGGTTGGGGGGTTCTCTCTAAATGGTGGGGATGAGGATCCTTGGACATTATCCAGGAATGTCCTACAATATAAACAAGTTTTAAATATGTTCTGAGATCTCCCATCATTTGAATGATAATGATGTAACATTTTTTTAACTCTTAACAACTTCAAAACTTGAAGAAAAAGCAACCAAATTAACAAAACAAAACCCACTGCTAAAACTTAATACTTTTTAGAACACTAAGTTGCCATAACAACTTGATGCAAAAGTCCTTGGTGGCAACTTTGTGCTCAGTCCTATTGAGTCTAAAATAACCTTACTCTTGTGTTAATACTTAGGCAGCATAGTAAATACTATTGGTTACAGAAAATTAAAACTTTTAAATAGTGAAACTACTTTTACTGAAGTAAAAGAAACCTCTTAAATCTAAGTGTTTTTCTTCTTTTAAAAAAGCATAATTTGTCAGACATTAAAATAACAAAAGGTCTTTGAAAAAGGATTATGGTTTCTGATGTTTCACTACTAGAATGGATTTACTTTATATCCTACTGATGTTGTAATCTTGAATTCTGAGGTAATGTTTTAGCCCTTTCTTTTCACATAAATAAAGATTTCAATGATAGCACTTCATTTCTTCTGTAGAACTTTCCTTTATTTTTCAAACTACTCATTTTCTCTCGCTTAAACCATTTCATCAGAATAACATACAAATTGGATGCAGTGCTTATTAGGAGGAGGGGAACAGTTAGAAAGGCAAGGCATTTCAAATCAACACACTGCTGACTGCGAGGTAGATTTTACATGGAGAATTTCCATATTGCTTATATGTTTTCCTCCATAATCTACTTTTTAAGTCTTATTTTTTTAACATTTCTCTGTAAAATGTTTAATTTTTAGTATATTGTGGGGGGATGTATTTTAGTCACTTGAACCTTCATTGCTATAGACAAACAATTATTTTCTACCAGTATGAAGCACTGAATTTTAAAAAGCGAAAAGCATACTTTAACATGGTAATAAATCACTTACTAATCAGACTGACTATCCCTCTCTGAAAAAAAAAAAAAAAACCAACAAACAACCCAGCCCCATATATCTCTTTGGATGGCATAGATTCTAATTAATACTAATTGTCTCTTAAAAGTCACAAATTCACACCCTCTCTGAAATGAAATCCACTCTTTACACTCTATTGGGCTGCTTTATGTTTTGGTGGGATTTTTTAATATGCTATAGGAGAGTGAGTTGTTGGGACAGTGGAGTATCTTTAAAGGTTTTACTGTTTACTATCAGGGGAACAAAGAGTGCTCTGCATCCTCCCAGCTGAGGGAGATTTGACAAGAGCTTTCCCTCCAGCAACTTCACCATTATTAGCTGGCTTGCCAAATAGGGACCATTCTCCTGACTCTCACCCTACAACCTGCCTTTGAAAGTATAGAAAAAGTGGTGTTTATAAACCAGATTTTTTTTCCTCTTTATTCTGTATAGTGAAGGCCAAAGACTTTTCTGCTTCAGCAGAACCAGCAGGGAGGAAATACGTTTAGTAATTACCTTAAACAAGCAGGCAATAAAGGCTGCTGCCTCTCAAGCCATACAGTTTAGACACATGATGAAAGGTGGAGGTGTCAGCACTCGCAACCTAGTGCAGGGGCTGGAAATCCAGCATCCCTGTGCCCTCTGGCCTTCTCCCAGGGCAGGGGTGCTGCCTGGCCAGGATGGGGGTGTGGGGTTGACCCAGAGCCCATGGGACAGCTGTGTTTGGATGAATGGTCCTACTAACATAAAGGCTGTCTTCAAGTGAGAGACATTACATAGAAAAGGAACTCAAATGTCCAAAGCATTGAGGAGGTGCCAGACTTCAAAACCCAACAACAGAAATACAGTGTTTGGTTGTGTCCCATCAGAATTATTTTCTAGAGAAGAAATTTTCAGTCACCTTCTCTTTTGGTGGTTTTTTTTACTAGGGATCAAGGTGACTGTTACGTTGTATCTCAGCACAAAACATTCTCTTTTTTTTTTTTTTTTCCTCTTTGCTCCTCCACTGGATGGAAATAAATGAGGGAAATAGAGAGTAAGTGAGGGAATTTTTGCTGGCAAGAGCAAAGCCACCACAAAGGACTGGGGGATGAGGAACAGAATAGGGGGTACAGCATGGATTATGTGGTGCCCGTGGGCTTCCCACAAGACATGAGTATGTGCTCTAGAAAATGGTGGAGACCAGTCAGGACCCAACCATGGCCCTGTGTGCCTCCTGCAGCCACACAAGCCCTTCTGTACAGATGCCTTCTGGCACCTCATGAGGCCTTAATGTGCCGCCGCGTGGAGGCCGTTCCATTCTTGACAGGGCGACACCGGCTGTGCTGGCGGGAACAGGGTGGGAGGCGCCTGTGCCTGCAGGCCGCTATCCGGCTCCTTCGCGGGGCCTGGCCAGGCCCGGCCGGGAGAGACGGGGTCTCCACGGGCCCTTGCCATTCCTGCCGCGAGCAGCCTTCCCCGCGTTGGGAGCCTTAGCCCCGGGCCCTCCCTGCAAGCTGGGGGCTCTGGAGCCGGGGAGGACCACTGCCCCACTCCCGTTCAACGTGGCAGGGCAGGGCAGGGCAGTGTTGCTAATGTGTTTTACTTCTGGGGCTCCCACCCTGTACTGCCAGATCTCCGCTGCCCTCTTGAGATGTGTGGCAGATTTATTTCTACTAATTTTTTACGTACCAAGAGTATCTAGTGTACTTATTACTCCTAATTAATGTGAGAATAAAGAATCAAAGAGGGTATTCCTCCAATGAGTTGTTTTTGAAGAGTGACAAATTAATCCCCTTGGATATGGCTGAAGCCAGGGAAGATCTTTTTGTTCCTCTAACAAACTGCAGCAATTAGACGCTCAAAACTCTGCTCATGATAAATAGATTTTAATACCTATTTATTCTCTTTGCGTATGCCAAAATCCCAGGGTTTACGTCCTTCAGCCAAACATTCTCCCAGGTAACCAGAGATAAAGGAATGTATTTCCAGTTGGTGGGACCCGTGTGTGCACATATGTGTGCATGAGATCACCCAAGAGGTCTGTGTCCAGAGTTCATGCATCTATTTACCCACTAAATTGGTTAG
This sequence comes from Heliornis fulica, assembly GCA_013399135.1. Lineage (NCBI taxonomy): Eukaryota > Metazoa > Chordata > Aves > Gruiformes > Heliornithidae > Heliornis > Heliornis fulica. Next base: position 21,563 of record VXBZ01011332.1, on the reverse strand, counting down.
ACTTTTTCTTACAGTCCTGTGAGCTTTGGACCAAATCCTGAATGTCCCAATTTGCTTGCATGGTTACTTACATTTAGTTCCCCTGAAAATACATTTTGAGCACAATAAGGAAAAATTTTTTTGTTTTTTTTTTTTTTTTTTTTTAGTATGGATCTCCCTGTAAATGCATGGTGACATTTCAAGGGGATGCTTGTAATCTGCTTTAATAGGTATCAGGTGGCATTTACCAGAACTCCTTCAGACTTTAGGAGAACAACTTTAAATCTTCACCTGCTCACAGAGTCAGAGGGCTTTGACAGCACCTGGGGGTGATAAGCCAGAGATGAGATTCTGACAGGCCCCTTTTCTGATGGGGTCTGAAGATAAGTGACAATATTTCCAGTCGGATTTGTTTCTGCAGGTCCTGATGCTGGGTGAGGAACGAAAGCAACAGGGAAGGCACAGAAGCCACCTTTGTCCCAAAGTGATCAAAACAGGCGGGGGGGCTGAAGGCTGCTTCAATGCTATCAGCCTGTAGCAGGCTCTCATGGGATTCCTGCACCTGCTGGCTGCCGATCCTTTATGACCGTGCCATATACTGCCCTGCACTTTGCTTACCCCAGGGTGTCCCAGAACCTACTGTGCCAGAGGGGGTTCTATCACAAGAGGGTAATTAATCCTCAGCTCTTTAATTCAGGCGGCTCAGAAGGAGCAGCAGCTGCCAGTCCGCCATGGAGCTGAGATGGTGGCAACAGGAAAGGGTGTGCAGCTGTAGGCAGCCAGGCTCCAGCTCAGCCAGGTTGGAAAGTAGGTATTTTCCCACTCTGTTTCTACTGCAGGTCTCTAACAAAGCTTGTGTCACTGGATAAGGTATACAGAGCATATTTATAAGCATTTTCCATGGTGCTGTAGAAGATCCCTATGTTGCCCAAATGTTTGTGACTGGCTAAATGTAGTAACCTTACAAACTGTACTGTCCAAAGGAAAGTACAGCTTTTGTGCACCCAAGGCCAGGAAGATAATGCTTCTGTTGCACTCCAGCCATTCAGGACAAAATATAGTAAAATCCTTCTTCAGTGTTCAACTTCAGGAAAAAAAAAAAACAAAAAGGTATTTTCACGGGCTTTTTTTCCTTGGATATCAGACCTTTTTCAAATGGAAGCAGGCTGTAAATAGCTGTGAATATCATTGAGAAGGGGAATTTTTATGAAGCAGAGTTTATGCCACGGGATGCCACATGAATGCAAACAAAGATATATGTCTGATGATTTTTTTATCTCCTATAATACACTTCAAATGTCTTTTGTACATTAATTAACAAGAAGTTTTAAAATGGAATTCTGTAATGAAAATCCAGAGCTAGAAGAGTCATGATAGCTTAAGATGAGGGTATGTCACACTCAGTGCTTCTTTGAAAGCCAAAATCAGGCCAAATCTTAGCCCAGGAAAACAGGATTTTGAGGCTAGGCTGGTGTGGTCATGGTCCTTTGACTGTGAGGCTCCACAACACAAATGGGAACCAAAGACACCATAAGGGAAGGAAACTGGTTTTCAAACCCAAAGAACTGGTGAGGCACAGATGGAAGGTCTAGTGGTGTGTGTTACTGGGGGAGAAGTGAGAGAAACAGTAGGGACAGACAGATGGTGGGAGGCATGACGGAGAGACACACATAAGGCCTTGTTCCGTATTTAAAGGAAATAATTTGCAAGACTTCTGGAAGCAGATTTTTAAGTAAAACACCAAAATATCCAAAGGTACCATGGAGTCTTGGAAGCAGAGAATGATCCCTGGATCCAAAGCCAAATGGAGCCAACTGCCATCTCCTCTTTGATTTCTCACTCTTGCTATCCCAGGCCCACATCGATTTTCACTCAGATATTATATAGAGAGGGTTGCACAAATCAAGATATTTCTTTGCTTCTTTCGATTTCTTCCCACCTGTGGCTACTGTAGTTCACACTGGCCTTGCCTTTCCCTCAGCACAAAATCTTGCTGCTGAAGAACATGGCTAGACTGCAGCGCAGACACTTATCACTTTATTTTCTCCTATGAGCAAGGAGTGGGAATGTCTCATCTGGCGTGTTGAACTCAGATCTAAGTGCTAAAATGTTTACTGCTTTCAATCCGCCCAGCAGGATACTCTGAGCAAAAGTGATGGTTGGCAGCCTGCTGCTGATGGTACCATCCAACTCACAGGGCTTACAGTAAAACTCGTGAGGAATCTCATATGTTTGGCTTTTAATTATTTTAGGGGACTTGTTCCACAAGTCCTTCAGATGGTTTTCTATTAACATTTGACAACATCTCAGCAATGGGAATATGTTTAGTGAGATTACAGCATTTAGATTATGGTCTGAGAACTTCTGATCTAAATTCTGCTTTCCCTAATTAATGCATTCCGGCACCTACTTAATGACATTCATAGCAACAAATAATTTCTGTTCTTGTCTAATGATATGCACCATACCTTGGCACTAGAGTGTGGATAAATACATATATGTTTTTGTTATTTTAGAAGAAAAATCCGTGTGCTGTGGATAATGAATTGAAGGTTAAGTGACAATTTTTCTTTACAACCACTCATGTCTTGGAGTCTGTGAACTGAAAACTGGATTAACCTTTAATTACCCCCCGTGATCTCTCAACCCTGAAACAACATTACCACTCCTCCTAGAGTTATTTGCATACAGCATTTAATGAGAGAAACATCTGTTTGCATATTTGATATCATTAATATTATGCAGATGAGCTGAGTTTTCATGTTGCAATGGGCAATTGTTTGGAAATCTCCTTTTCTCTTTTTCGGTCTCTTTCCCTCCTCCTAACAATTTCCTCTGAGTTGTATTAATTAGAAAAAAGAGCTGACTGGTACCACTAGCCTTGCATATATAATGCATAGCTGCTATGTGATCTGAATGGCAGCACAGCAATAGCCTGATGAATTTTCAAAATACAGAATATCTGCCTTGATGCTATTAGGCAAACCTGTTGATATTTTCTGAGGCAAACATACTCCTTTAATCAAATATGTTATTATGGCTAAAAAATTAGCACAAAATCACTTACAGTTTGGTTTGGTTTGGGGTTTTTTTTCATTACTTTGTTTGTAAAATTACTTCTGTCTAACAACATAAAGTATTCATTAGGTAAGAGCCAGCAACCATTTGATTGACTGGTATTTAGGTTAGAGCTTAATTTCTGTATCTGTTTTCTCTAGCAACCTGAAATGTTTCTTACAGCCCTATGATGAAATCTTTACTCTGTACCATCCCACAGCCCTTGAAAACTGATGGGCCACTGCCTTCAGTGAGTGCGCAAACCTGAAGTCTCAGAAGCTGCTTGTTTTTCTTGGGAAATAAGGAGAATTTTCCCTTTTGTTCATCTTGAACCCTGTATTCTTGAAGGTCTAAGCCATTGCTGACATTAAAAAAAAATGGGTAAAATTGAACTGTGGAGAGGAATTGTAGGGCTTTTAGTTTATTAGATAAAATTCCCTAAGTCACCATTTGCTGAATGTTTAGCCAGCTTGAGATGTGTATAGCAACTTCAATGTGTTCCCAGAAAACAAGATCTGATATCATTACATTGGTCTTTTAGAAGAGAAGCTGAGGATTTGGTTGGGCATTGTTCCTGTGATATTTTTGCCATTTTCTGAGGGAATTTCCACTAATTCAAAGGTAGAAAATATTTCCTACAGAGATCTATGGCATACTTTCCATAGATCCTAAGCAGATCTAACTCATCACAAACTGTTACAATTTGCCCTTTTGGGCTTGAGTTAAACCATGTACACAATGTCAGTGACTACTGAAAGTTTGCAAAACTTCAGATAATTATTTTTCCAGACTTCCATGAAGGTACAAATGTGTCTGGAGTAACATGGATTTTTTTTATTTGCCTAAAATAACAGCTGAGCTATATTTATCTCCCAAACAATCCCATTGTTGAAGAGAATTGAGTAGATTTCTGTGAGATATGGAGTTCCTAGTTAATTGCTTGGACTAAACCACAGAATTAAAATGGTTTGTGAAACAGTAAGATTTTCAGACAAGAACAGTATTTCCATTCTCTGCTGTAGCATGTTCCTTCCCAGTTGTACTTCAGCTATAACTGAAATTGTCATGTACTGCTGCTGCTCATTCAAGTCCCTGCTTCTTAGAAGCCACTCAACAGCATCAGCCATCCTTCCTCCCAGCCACCCCTGTTGGCTACCTTAGCAAGAGAGAAATCAGGCTGACTTGCAAGTAACATCTATATGGAGACGACTCACAGTCCAAATTGTCAATAAGGGAAGAAATGGAAACATGAAAAACCTGTAGGTTTGTCTGCATACCAAAAAGTCACTGCATTACAGATAGATGAAATTCTTCTCTAAGATGGCTAATTATACCAAGATGGCTTCTTTCCAAAGTATTTGTGGTGATCCAGGCCTCAGTAGTCCAGGACTACTGTGCCCAACTATTAATAAAATAACAGAGATACCATAGATAATACTTAGCCTGTCTCTATACTAAGATTAAATATGACTGAGTAGTGTATTTTTCCAAATTATGTGGAATAATAATATTATTATACATTATTATATTATTAATGTCAAAATAACAAAAATAATTATAACAATAACTAATTATTAAGAAATTCTTAACTTCTAATTAATGTTATCAGTTTTATAACATTTATTTGTGAGGTGTTGTGTTTTGTGATGTGAATAATTTTCCTGATCAGTTACAGGTTTTGTGAGAACACATGTTCCTCTCAAGCAGATTCCCATAGTTTAAGAGGTGCTTTGTATAAGTCAAGCTTGTTTATCTAAACCTCTGACTTGCAGGTAGGATTACAGTGAGTTTGTACACAAGTCATTGCTTTGGCATTTACCAGGCCTTTTATGCAAAAAAAAAAAATTAAAAAAAATCCTTAACTTATGCAAACTGTTGCATGCAAATTACAGTCCTGTGTGTGGAATTTAGGCATGCGAGTGAGCACGATACTTCCCACGTGTAATTGCCCGACTCCTCTGTTAATCCTCTGACTCCTGAGTACCTGCACTGGGTTGGTCACTTTATTAAGCCAGGGCATCACTCTGGAATTTGGATTTCTTTGGGTAAACAGATCAAGACTTATGTTGGCATAACACTTTATTTCATAAGTCCTTTCATTTCAGGAACTACTGTGTGGAAGGAAGGGTATTTTCAGTGCTCAGACCCGGAGAGGTAAATGAAATTTGGGTAGAGTTCATGTGAAATCTTAACAGAGTTTGGGAATAAGAGTATTGTATTTCATCGACACAAATGAATTCTAGGTTGCCAAAAAAATTGGTGTGAAAAAGATTGAGGCCTATTATGGCAAGCTGTGATGTTGTGGAGGCATTTCAGAAGTGAAGCAGGTGATCTTCACTCCTGACAGTGTGTATTTCACGGGCAAGGACTATCTTTGGGACCTTGGAGAGGACTTAAGAAAGTGAAGGGGCCTTTTCACTTGCCACAAACTCCTTATGCATCATCCCAAGACTGACACTTCCAAGGCAGGGTTTCCTCTTACTGCTGAGTGCAATCCAGTGAAGTAAAAGGTCTTGGTTGAGCCAGTTAAGAAATAATCCCTTTGATTATTCAAAGGCTTTTCTCAACACAAGGTCAAATAAATTTTCATTGGCATGGCTGTAATTTTACACATCGCAACCGAGAAAAACAAAACCTGTATAGGTGGGGTGCTCAGCACTTGCCACGCTGTTCTTGCTAAAATCAGTGGGTTTTCTGCCAGAATTTAACTGAATATTGGGTGATTTTAGTCTATTTTTGTTTGCTGTTTGCTTATAAATGCATTTTTCCTATTTGTCCCCACACTAATATCTGTAATTCAGTGGGAATAAGATTATTTTGGAGCCAGTGAAGCACTTCACCGGTGAAGCACTTTTTCCACCTTGCCATTCAGCTGTTTGCCTGGAAAGCTTGCTTCCATGAAGCAGCTCTGTGTGCTTTGTTTGCATGTGTGTTGAGAAAACCACTAAACAAGAAAAACAAGAATAATATCAGTGTCGTAACTGAGTTTAAATGCAGTGCAATTTGTGTTAATAGTGGCTTTTATAGGCACTATTATATAGTAAATTAAATTATATCTTTATTCTTGCATCTAAGATAAACAGTAAGTATGTAATATATCAGTAATAGAAAACCCTTGGCATTTAAGAAAGAATTGTGCTTTAATGTAAGGACGTTTTTATACCTCAGTAATAAATTAACATTTCAAAAGTACTTTAGCCTGCTGAGATGGATCATTCTATGAGTATGGGTAACACCATGGACTCCAATAATTAGTGTAAATTGCCTTTGAATAATACAGAGCTGGGAACAACTTTCAGTGCTTAATGCCCCTTGCAGTACATGATGAAGAGTCCTTAATGGAGCTTGGAAAAACAAGTAATACCTATAAATCAAAGAAGAAAAGCCGTTTTTGATGCATTTGTCTGAGAGTGTGAGTTTTAAACCAAATTGTTAACACTCCTCCCTGCTGAGGGTCATGGATTAGCTAGGGTGGGAGTTTCTTATAGGATCTTTCACACTAACCAGCAGAGGTAGGGGGTTTCAAATACAAGTGTTTTCTTAACCCTAATCCCTGCCTCCCTGACCAGTAGAGCTCTGAATTTCTCTCTAATTAGGTGGAGAATTAGTAGGTGGATAAATGTGTTAGTGGATGAGGATGAAGTGATTAACTTGCCCCAGACTATGATAGTGAGTTCAAGGCGCTACTGAATTCATTTTGTTTCTAATAACTTTCTCCCCATATTCTAGCGGCACCACGGCAGAATACTTGAATTTATATCTCTGTAATCTTACAAAAGTATATTCTGTTGCCTCTTTCCCATGGCTTTATCTCCTGTATTTAAGCAGCAGTGCAGTATATTTCCCACTGTGCCAGTTCACATTTATGTGTACTATTTAATTATCTGAACAGCCTTGTAACCTAATAGAGATACATTGATGTTACAGTAAGACAGTATATATGAAAAAATATGTTTTTTTTTACAAGATAACGAGGCTGCAATACTTTCTCCCAGCATTTGCTAGCTGTACTTTAAAAACAAATATCTGCTGCTCTGCTGTCACTGCCTGCTTGCTGCTCTTTGTTCTGTGTGGGACTCTGCTGTCACAGAGGAGATGCAGTTTCACAGTGCTGCAGCCAGATGTGACTCTGCTAACCTGGAGTGGTGACATTTTCTGTCTCTTTGTTGATGTTCCCTGTTGACCAGGTATGGAAGGATTTGTTGCAAGGGTGAGCAGGATCTGCTCCCTGCCAGCTCTCCCTCGGCAGCCTCTGGCACGGGACGGGCTCTGACTTCACTTTGGGAACTCGGTGGGAAATTCTGCCCTTTCACAGTGAAGCTGAATCATCCCCACTCACTGCCAGCACACTTTTTATTCTTCCTCATGGCTGCACCAGTATCTCAGCTACCCCAGCATGTTCCTGTCCCTTTCTGACTCGCAGTGGCCAGCTCAGACCTGTGAATTCACTTGACTCCAAAGAATGAGAGGAGCTACTTGCAAAATAAACAGACCCAGTGGCAAGGGACAAGTTTCCCAAGCTGGATCAATGCTGTGACTCAGACAAGCTAGGTTACTGAGAAGACCTTTCCTAGAATAAAGTCAGTGGGTTTTTCAGGTGGATTCAGAACAAGGGAGGGTGCTAGAAGATGCCCCAGGTAGGACTAGACCATAAATGTGCATTTGCTGGGAAAAAAGACATAGATCTAAACCTCATGAAACTGAATACTGATCTTAACTAGTTACTAAAATTTTTTACTATCTTTGTGGAAAAGATCTGGTGTTCCTCATCTTACATGTTGAAGGCAATTAAAAATGTGGAAATACCACTTTCCACTGTGGAAATGTGGCTTTACTAATCAGAAAGAGAAGCTGTAGGACACAAGAATTCATCCTTCAGGTCTGTCCGGGGGAGAAAAAAGCCTCGGCTGAAGTAGGTACCACGCTTCAGAAAAGGTGGGGAAAGAGAAAAGGAGCCTGAACGATCAGAGGTCCAGATAAATGACTAAAGAAGTGATGTAGAAGAAAAGGTTCTGGTTAGCCTGTGTTCATGGCAGACATGGAAATTTATGTGAGTATACATGGAAATACAGAGGTATGTCTGTCTAAGGACATAGGTAGTAACTTCTCCTCCAGGATCATAGTATGACAAGGATGTTTCAGTTGAAATGGGGAAGATTTAGTGTACCTGAAACTTACTAATAATACAATGATAATGAAGCACTGGACTAATATGCCCAGCTAGGAGGAAAGACCAAAAAAAAGAAAATAATTTCAAACTGACAGAGGTTTAGAATCTTACATGATGTTTTACATGGTGGCTGTTCCCTTTTAAAGCATGGAGTGAACTCTGCCACATCAGAAGCACACTCAGAAGGCAGGTCAGGCTGTGGTGAGAGGCTCTGTGAGTCAGCCTGGGTAGCTCGGCTTGCATGATTGAGTCATTAGACCAGGCATTGTGTGTGTATCCAATAACTCAGGCAGGCAGGAAATTTAAAGGGAAGTATATTTTCTATGCAGTGCAATCAAAGTTGATTTTATCCTTATCTCAGTTGTTTGCTCCAGTGAGCATCGAATGCTTGAAGAGAGTGTGGTTGCTGAGAAATCTGAGGTCTAAAGGGGACATGGGGGTGGTGCCAGGCTTAGCAGGAACTAGCCCTGGTGCCTGGCAGGCATAACCCCCTCCCTGTAGCCGGTGGGTCCTTGCTTCTCCATAAATCAAAGATTCTGGGCACTACACAGGCACCTTAAGGCTGACTTTCTAAGTGAGAGCCCAGTTATCTCAATCCCAGGTGCCTGCAGACTCCCCAGCCTGTGTAACATCCAGGATATGTCAAAAGTAGCGTTAGCTTCAGAGATCCTTAGCAACAAATCTTGTCTTGAATGGACTGCTCTTCTTTTGTGCTCCTCTTTCCTCCTGTCCTTTTTGCCTGTGAAAGCCTCTGCCTAAGTGTCTGACTGCTAAAACTCAACCTGACACACTGAGAAGTAACATCTGGCTTTTTATGTGCTTATGACAGTACTTTGCAAATGGTGCTGGAGAGTTTTGAGTAGCAGATAATGATAGAAGCTGTAAGATGCCAATACACAGCTCCCTGGGACTGGGTAAAATGCTCTTTTTAGGACACGACTGGAAGATTCAAGATAGTCTCGAGGGTACTTCACTTGACCAAGCCTCCTCAGGTGGAAGGATTGTCTTTCTAATGTTCAGCTACATCCCAAACAGTACATAAAAAGACACATTGCATTAGCCAGGATTATGTTGTCTCTAGATCTTATCAGGTTCTGCTGTGCAAACTACAAAAGAATGCAGCCTTATGTATGCAACAAGCCAGGTATCTCTGCTAGAAGCAAGCGTTTCACTGGCTAAAAGCTCTCTGAAGTGACTATCTACAGAATTTATCTTGGGTTTTTAACAGAGGGATGGTTTCATCAAAGCTTTGGGAGCCAGAATTTTGCTGGAAATAAAAGTTTTTCTTCATTAAAAATGGAAGTGGAAGTCAGAGAATGGTCTTGTTTTCTTTTGAAACTGGCCACCCTACTCCTTGAAATAGTTATATATATTTAAATGGACAAGGATGTAAATTGCACTTCCAAACTATTAAAGCCAATAGCAGACATTATAATATGCTGTGAAAAGAAGATAGCTTCGGCCAGTAACTCTTAAGCCTAAATGAGTTTCTCCTAAGAGGAGAACAGCTGCTTAAAGTACATATATTTAAAATTAAATTTCTTTATTACAAGTTACTTAGCGCGTTTTGGACTTATGTGTTCTCTAGCTTAAATCTTTTTTTATTTTTAATTGCACAAAGCTGTGGAAAATAATCGGAAGCTCAGTTAGCATTACAAATTGAAAATCAGAAATTATACGAATGTTTTTTTCAGGTTCTCAAGCTATATAGGTGTATTAACCCTCATTAGTCGTTTTGTGGCAGTGAGAGATTTGAAAACAGAATTCCATTACAGTATTTATGGTCAAAATCTGATATGATCAAATAATAGGTTTCCCAATAGAAATGTCTATGTGCCATGTAGTAAACTTGATAATTGTAAGAATACATTTAATGCAGTAGAACTGAATACCGAACCAGGAGATTAACATTTCTGTTATATAATTACAAGTTCAAGGAGTTCAGCTTCTTATCATACTACAGTAAGTATAGAAAGTAGAAGTGATCCTCTTTAATTTGTAATTATTTAACTGAAATAGAATGTCTCCCAGTCTTATTCTTACTCTTCTACACTGAAGACATTGGTATGCAGAAACCATGCACCAAGGAATAGTACACTATCAGAGTAGGACATGTTTGAGTATTCTTTAAAACCAACTAAGAGAAGTTAATCTCATTGAACTTCTTTTTATTCAACAAAAGAGTTAGATGTTTCCAAGTCTAATGTGAATATAATGTTCATTAAATGGACTTCTTTACACCTTTAAATGGATTAACTGTACATCTTCACAGTCTAATTATTATACATGTCGCTCACAAATCGCAGATCTAATTCAAAGCACTGTAAAAGCTCTGTTTATGAGCATTAGGCAAAGAGATACAGTGAGAATCGAGTGTGATTTTTATCTGGGTCATATAAAAGAATAAGTGTTGTCCACGTTAAAGGACAAAAGTCCAGGTACCTTCACTTGTTGGGTTTTCCTTCAGCTTTGGTTTCAGGATAGCCTTCTTTGAAAAGTTAATCCACAGACTTCTTTGGCATCTCCACTCCCTCATTTGCCTGTAACCCGAGTTGTTCCCTAAGATGATACCCTCCCTGCAGCTGAGCTGTTAATAATTTCCACTCAATAGTTGTCAGGCAGATAAAGGATGATATACAATTTTGTATAATTTGGCTATCTGTGAATAACTGTCATTTAGTCTCTTGTCTCAAGTTAGATTTGCTTACTGGAAGATGCTAAGAGTGGTTCTGGTGGTCAGATTTTTAAAGGCGGCTAGATGCTGCACTCCTCAGTGCAATTAATTTCTAAGCACTTTACAAAAATTCCTGTGAAAAATTCCTGTGACACATGTGAAGGTTGTCAGTCCATAGAAGTTGGTGGAGCCACTCCAGGTTATGTGGGCTTAGAGATCAGGATGGCAGGTTAGCAGTAACAAACAAGCTTCATCCTCCTTCGGGATGAGCTTAATTAAGGGTTTGAGAACCTGGCATAACAATATGGTCCTCAGTGAGGACCTCGGTGAGGATGCCTGCACCTGTAGTGTGAAACAAAGAAGTCATGGTTGTCCAAAGTTTTGCATGCTTTTGTCTGTAGAAGGAAAAGGTCCTCAAGATAGTATTGAAGATGTTTGTGGGATGACCTTAGGGATTCTAGTTGGGTTGGACTAGATGACCTCTGGGAGTCCCTTCCAACTCTAATCATTCTATGATTCTATGATTCTGCTATGAGTGTCTACAATAACAAAAGCTACAGATATTGTGCAAATGTGTTATGTATGAGACATATTTCCACTGAATCCTGACAGGGAAAAAAATCCTTGTTGCTTACAGAGATGTGTGCTGACAGCAGTTGCAAGTCAGTTTGTTTATAGTGTAATACCAGCAATACTTCCCTTTCCTGTTAGTTACAAAACCTTAGAAACTCCTGCCCCATTTCTCTTACAAAAGGTTACAGATTTCTTTGGCAGACAGCAGTTTGGATAATTACAGTTCTCAGGCTGAAAACAGCCATGGTAACACCAGTTCCTTGGCATGGCTGACGGACCCCTTCAGCCAGTAGTGCCCAAGCACCAGAGCTCTCTGACCGCAAGTGGTGTCTCCCCAAGAAGTACAATGTCACTTTTATTTTTGCCAGGGAGGATATTACTTTGCAAAAAGTGCTGGCATGCTGCAGTATGACAAGACAGAAAGTGGTGGTGGGAGGTCTGACTTTTCTTGAAGAGGAGGCTCCGGGGAGACCTTATAGCGGTTTTCCAGTACCTCAAGGGGGCCTACAAGAAAGATGGGGAGAGGCTGTTCAGTAGGGCCTGTTGTGACAGGACAAGGGGAGATGGTTTTAAAATAGAGGGAGGGAGATTTAGATTGGATATTAGAAAAAAGTTCTTTCCTGTGAGAGTGGTGGAGCACTGGAACAGGTTGCTCAGGGAGGTGGTGGATGCCCCATCCCTGGAGACGTTCAAGGCCAGGTTGGATGGGACCCTGGGCAACCTGATCTAGTTGGAGGTGTCCCTGCTTCTTGCAGGGGGTTGGACTGGATGACCTCTGGGAGTCGCTTCTAACCCTAATCATTCTATGATTCTATGATTCTATGATTTGGACAACATGGATCTCAGTGAATCATCTAGAGGCTGCTGTGAAACAGATGACAGAAATCTATAATGCAGGCTCAGCAGCATGACTCTGCATTGTCAGTGTACACCGATCGTGACTTTGAGCCACGGGGCTTAATATTGGGACTTAAATGTGCAAAGACTTTGAAATGGGGGATTTTGGACATCAGGAACAGTTGTTCATCCCTTGTGCACATACCTAGGATAACTGCAACCAACTGATCATTATATTTCAATCTGAAACTAATGACTGGAAATCAGGCTTTTCAGTTCCTTTCTTGCCAGACCACCTGCTTCTATTCCATTCTCTCCTGTGCAAAAGCATTTTAGTTCATAAAATAAATGACTACCTTCAGGTCTCTCTGCACCATAGGATCCCCCGCCCCCAGTTATTTTCCTGTTTTTCATAGTGATTTTAAATAAATGTTTGTTCTCCTTTCCACATATGCCTCTGTATCCTAAGCTCCAGTGACAGGTATGTTATGTGGTATGAAAACCAGGTGTTCCCCCACAATTATTTACTTATTGGCAGACATGATGGCTGCAACATCCGCTGTAGCAATTTGCAGTGATTTACCTGCTGCTGCTGGCTGCTCTGTGCTTGTGGGGGCTGAGCTTCTCAGACTCCTGGGAGCCATCACTAGAGCATCTTTATTTGATACCAACCCATGTGGGTGCCCTGCTCTGTGATTTTTTTAAGAACCAGCCAAGTGTAGACTTTCAGCAAACACCATGTCTAAATCTATTGCAGTGACCTAGCTGGTGGGGTCTCCAAGAAGTTTGCTTGCCTGTGTTCTGAAGAAGGCAAGTTCAAAATCTTTCACACTTCTGTAGACTTACACAGCAAGGAGTCATCTCAGCATGATGAGACACTTGTCTCACCAAGGTACAGCACCATGGTTGTGTGCATTTTTTTCTCCATTAAATTCTCCCTCAGGGGAATTTTGTGAATTTGTATAGCAGTACACTATCCTTTTGAAAGTTTGAGGGTTTTAATAGCATCAGGATAAAACATCTCAAAAACTTTGTGAGCAGCATCTTGGTGAAAGGTGGAAAGTATTTTTAATTTCACTACTGTCTATCTGAGCAAATGGCTGGATACAATTCCAACCTGCTGGCTGTTCCCGTGACACCTTACCTGAGGGAAATCCATTTCTTGCTCACTATGCTCCTGTGGATATATGGTGTGTAGCTGGGGACTGGTGTAATTGCACTGGATTGGATTTGAAATGCATGGGGTTTTGGCATAAAGCACAGAAAGCAGGGAAGCAAGCAGCACAAGCAAATAATTTCTTATTTCTCCTGTTCTATTTATCTCTGCCACATTTTTTTGCCTGTACCCATTGTGGACCAAGTAGGTTTTATTCAGTTTTGTTCAGATTTTTTTAAGGATTTCCTTTTAAAACAAAACCTGTGACATGCACAACAGAGTTTTCTATCAGAGCAAATCAATTTAGATAAAAATCACCTTACAGGTCCATAGTCTGATTTTCTCACTTTTTATCACATGATACACTTTTACTTAGGTAAGCAAATTCTTACTTGGGTAAGTTTTCTCTCTGTGAATACAGATGTGGGTCCTGAGCAGTCCAGGAATGCTGAACATTAGCTGAGAATAAAGATGTCTTCCAGCAATCAAGCTGGGGTGGGGTGGGGAGGCAGTGAGCACAGGAACTAGGGAAACACAAGGTAGATAGAAGTTCTCAGCATATTCTGTTAAAAATATAATCTAAAGGAAAGTATAGGATGGTAGTTGTTTTCCTACTGAAATTGAAATTTCCATGAGAAATGTGCAAGTTTGTCTTTTTTTTGTTTTACTAAAAGAGTTTTTTCCCCTTGCAGACAAGAATGTTCAACTTTGGTTTTGCTCATGTCAAAATCTGTAAAGATCTGAAGTAACTCATTCTGAGCAGAAACAAAATTCCTTTTCATTGAATCCTCAGTGATTCAGTCCCTGGAACTTTGTACTCTAAGAAAACTTACACTGTCACCCTCATCTCACTCTCCTTCTAGAGACCTCCAACATGCCCAGATCTGCCCAGGGTCTAGGTCTCTTTCTAGTAGGAAAGTCATGATTTGGTCAACTGGTAGAAGATAGTATGAGATGTTTCTTTGCTGTTCACACTCCCTGAACTTTTAAATAGTCCAATTAGGGTCAGTTTAAGATTAAATGTTGAATACATAACATGCTCATGACTGTAAAGCAATGCCCATTCTGGGATAATGGAGGGAATACTCTGTTTTCTCCCCTGTATAAAACATGCCTTTAAAATCTGAGTCCCAGGTTACTTCTGCTCCACATGATTCTGACTCTGCCTCTGGTCCTGTTAACCCAGCATGTGTCTTTATGATCATAATTCAAATACATTGCACAAACTGTTAAATAACTTGAATCCTACATGTGTAACTGATCTCAGCAGAGATGCCAATTCAATTAATATTACATTAGGCTACCCACAAGACTATGCTAGTAGAGAGCTGATGCTCCAAGTCAAGTCTGGGCTTGTTGTCTGCTACCTGCCAAAGCTGAAAAAAGATGAATACTGAATGCAAGGTAACTCCATTAACTCTTTCTTTCCCTGAAGGCATATTCAAATAGTTTTGCTGCTGGGAGGCCTGCTAGCAATCTCAGTGAATATATCATTGTGACTCATCAGCTGATGCTTCAAAAATAGCTAGGAGTTTGGGGAGCACTTGGAGACATCTGAAATCACTGGCCATTTTGGAAAATTTTGATCTTAACTTATGCTGAATATTCCACCAGAAGTTTTTCCTACATCACTGAAACTGAGGGAAAAAAAGGGAAACCACTTTTCTGCTGGGAACTTTAATTTCAACTGAAAAAAAAAATGTTGCTTAGAACTGTGGAGGTGGAGAACAGGCAGTGTGTCAAGGACAATTGGAGGGGGGGAGAGCACTTCTTATTTTCTGGCAGCTAAAGTAGTTCTCAAAAGTATTTGGCATTCCTGAGCCACCTGTTGCTGGTGGAGCTTACTCCAAGTAGTTGTTTCATCCAATGTACTGTTTGTATGGGAACAACCTAATGGAAGCAACCAAGTACAGAACACTAACTTCTGTTGTCTGACAAATGTAAGAACAATCAGTTCTTCCTTTGTAAACAACAGACTGTTGATATCAAATAAGTTTTCCTTTCTTGATGATGAGCCCTGTGATCTCTGGGTTTCTCTTACAGCTACTAATCTCAGAGATAGTTGACTAAGTGATAGCAGCTCTCATATTGGCCTGCAAGGTAGAGGGAAAAGCTGTGAAGGTTTAGAAGACAGACAGTGAACAAAGAAATCTTTATTACTGTTTCCTTTAATTTGAAATTATTGCCCACTGACTTAATTTCTTGTGAAGGGCTTTGTTTACATGTTTGAAGTCTTAGGCTGTTGTTGATTGGCTTAGGTTATGGGTGCTGCCTAAACATGGAATTAAATATGATAAGGAGCTGACAGAAAGATAACCTGGTTCCTATCACCCTTATTTTTTGTTTTGCAGCTCTAACTGAGGAGTGTCCAAAACCCTGTGGATCTTGGCCTCTGTGGTCTCTCTCCAGCACAGTGACTAGTTGGACACAAGTTGCTGGGTTTTGTTTTTTTCTTCCATTTTTCTGTATTATGATGAGCTGCCTTCTAGCTGTTTTGTCAACAGTGTATTTTTCAGTAGGGATTTGCATGTTGATATGCTAATTGAATTGATAAAATGTTTTATCACTTGGACTCCACTCCAGAATGGCAGAAGAGAAGTCTCTTCTGCCAGAGGAACTTCCCATGCAAGACGGAAAATTCTCTTCAGGTGAGAAGAGTTGATAAAGTCCCAGGACGACTCATTATAATTTCTTTTGGCTCCTGAATTTTTGGAATAAAGCAGTACAGATCCTTACTGTCTGCTGGACCAATGCCATAATGATTTGAATGGCAGATGGGCAAGGGATCTGGGAATCGGTTAGTTAATTTTTCCGTGTTTCTTTAAAAAGCCCCATGCAACCAAGAGGCACGGTTACAAGAGACTCCAGTTTTAAAGTGATTTAAAATGTCTGGGTGAAGACTTTGATTTACTTCTTAATTACTTTCCTGTTTTATATTGAGCATGAAACAGTCAGTCCAAATCTAGTGACTCATGGATGCCTTCAGAAAGCTTCAGTCTTAGTTTCAGTGTTGCATAGTAGCTTCCCCTGAGTGGGTGCTTACTGACTTGTTGGAGTTTCACGACGCTTTGGAAGGGACGTGGAAGATTTCAGATTTCCCTGTTAGTGTGTAGTATACTGTTCTGAAGAACTTAGATTCTTAGAACTCTGGTACCTGTAGGTATCCAGAGACCTTTGCAAATCTGCCTTCTAAGCACTCCAAGCCAGGACATCAAGAGGCTGCATCAGGTCTGTCCAGCTACTGTCCATAATGGAAAGCCAGGGCTAGAATTTGTATCCTAAGGAACAGAATCAAGGGTCTTTTCAGTGTACCACAGGACGTTACAGCTGCTCTTGGTACTTAAAGCTTCAGAAATGAGAAAGAAATTCTGTTTCTTTTCCTTAGTCTGTGCAACATATGCCAGTTTTTTGAAAAGGAAGCATTATGGGTGGGATATATTTCTTAGAGGCTCTAGAGTATATGATCTATGCCCTGAAGTTGCTAATATTTCACCTCCATTCTAGTAACTGAGGCACAAAGAGATGAAGTCATTTGACCAAGATCTGCAGCAGTACCAGTGTTCCCCAAGTCTGCTACTTTAACCAAAGGAGCGTCTTCCTACTGAGCTCGACCAATTTCAAGGAGTGTCTGGATGATGCACTCGGTCTCATGGTCTGATGTGGTTGGTCCTGTGGAGCCAGGAATTGGACTTGATGGTCCTTATGGGTCCCAACTTGGTGTATTCTATGATACTGTGGACTAACACTGCTTTGAGAGCCTGGTATGAGCTGGATAATCTGCTTGGATATCTGTTGTCCATGTTGAGAGTAAAGACACAGTGGTATATGGTATAAAGGGATGCACAATAGCACACTGTGGTGAAAAAGAAAAACCTTCAACCTTTCCTACATGTCAAGCCTGAAGGGTACACAGAAAATGACAGAGCACATGCACTTGCAGGCAGGGAATTGGTCCTGATGGGGCCTCAGGGTTTGATTTATGATGCCCCAGAGTCAGGGTTCCTACATTTCACTGAAACAGGGTCCCAAGGTGGACTGGGGGGTAGTAGAACTGCGCTTTAGAGTAAGAGATGCAGGAGAATGGTCATGGGGACTCTTGGAGGGACCCTAGACTAGCCCTGCCTGAAGTGGTGCAGACAGCTCCAGAGCATCCCCTCTGCTGAGCAGACAGCAAGCATGATGTGCCCTGCTGTGACCAGGGGAATGACACCAGAATGGCACAAGAAAGGAAACAGCATTGGAAGGACTAAAAAGAAAGTTGATGTCTCTCAAGTTTTGACCCATTAAGGTAATCCTACACTCTGCAACTGAAGCTATGGGTCAGTGAAAACAAATTACAGTTCATTCCCCAAACGGAAAGATTAAGACACAGGAAGCTGCTGAATGCTGTAGGCACTGGCCTTGACTTCACAACCTAGCCAATTTGTGCTGCCTGTGGGGCTGTACAGCTGTCAGTGAGAAAACAAATCTTCTCCTACAGAAACTCCTCTTTTATATCATATTCCTTTCTTTTTTTTTTTTTGTCCCAGACACCAGCCTTTGTCTCTAGAGAAAAGCCCCAAAGTACTTTGCATATCCAAAATGCAAAGCTATACATGTGCTCCTTAATGAAACTGTTTCATCTACTAACAATGAGAAACAAATGAACTTCTGGATGCTGAAGAAAATCCAGGGCAAAACCATCTGAAACAGAGGTTAGAAAAATACTGAATATGTCTGATGGTTGGAGGTAAAACCAAGTAAATTCACTACAGACCAGACCACCTAATATCAGCCTTTCTTCTTCGGAAGAGGAAGCGCCCTCTCTTTGTTGATGAGTGACACTAGTAGGCTGATAGGTGCAGGGTTTTCAAAGGGAAATTCTAATTTGTAAACAATCAACATCTTAACAAGCTTTAAACAGCTGTCTGGACTTCTAGCAGATTTGCTGATGCTTCAAGGGCTAAAAAATCACAATGTTTTCTTAAAAGCCCTTTCATTAATTTGTGGCCTGGTATTCATTAGGACAACAAGCCTCGGGGGGCTACTTACAGTTTAGCGTCTCTCCTCCCCATTAGGTTGCAACTTCAGGTTCTGCTGATTTTGGGGATGGATGCACAGCATTGGAAATTTGACTTTAGATATGGCCCCATCACATGGAGGTGTGTATGAGTATCTAAAAGGAAACCAAACAGAAATAAGGGCAACAAAAATATGCAGTTGGTTCCTCATGCCTCAAAGCCCAGATCATTTATCACTAGCCCTTCTAGGAGCTCCTGTCATTAAGTAGGCTCCACTGGGATGCTTCTGCTCCATCCACGTGGTAAATCAAGGAAGACAAGGCAGAGGTTGTCCTAACCTAGGGAGAACTTACAGAATGGCCAGACTGTTCCCAGTAAGTGAGAGGAATAGCTATACCTGCTATGGTAAACACAGACTGGTCCTCAGAGTGGAAGAAGATGAATGAGTAAATAGCAGTAAGCACCTGTGACTGCATTTCAGTCATGATTTTGAGAGTGGTGGCACGTATTTTGAAGATGTGATAGTAGATGAGGTTGTTTGCAAGGTGCTGTGAGAGAGGTTCAGTGTGCTTTAAACATCCCCCAAAAGGTTGATTTATAAAATTAGACTGAGAAGAGGAAATTCTGTGTGTGAGAGCAAGGATGGGGGTGGTGGGGAGGGGAGAAGACTGAAGAGAAATATAAGATGTTTTGTTTTTCCAGCGTGCCTTAGGTAAACATAAGTTTTCTCAATTAGATTTCTTCTTTCCAATCCATTAGGGTTAATGCTGTTTTAATTAGCACTTGATTTGCAGGCTGTGAGGTATGGTTTAATGTGCCTTTTAGAGATTCCAAAGCAAAGTACTGCAAGGAATTGAACACAAATGAGCAAATTAAAGTTTTTTCATACCCATTTTTATTTGTAGATGATTTTCCTACCATTTTTCTTTGTATAAAGATGATTGTAAAATAGAGATCTTGGTTTCTTTGTGAAGGAGACAGTCGATACAAAATAGCTCATAAAATCTTGGGTTTGTCTCTGCTGTCATGCACTAGTCCTGTCTTCTGCTCCTGAGAGCAGGTGCATTGTTTGGTCTTATTGCCAAGACCACTTATCTTGCCCTGTTGGCATTGAAGATAGCCAGATCTGCAGGGGTGACCTTGCACTTGTGTTGAATAATTCCTTTCCTTAACTATACCATAATTATCAACTTTGCAGCTGAATACTGAATTACAGCCTGAGAGCTCCTTCTGAATGCAAAACACCAGGAATTTAGTGTTTGCCATGAGTAAGTCTGAAGTAATCTACACAGGTGGTTCTTATATTGCACCCGTCATCGTGGTATCAGAGCTCCTGCAAAGGTCTGTGATTGCATCCGTGTTTTGAGTTCATATAAACAGTCTGACTCCTGCATTCCTTTTGTGCTTCTGAAATTGGTGGAAATAACAATATTGGGGAGGGGGCGGGTGAGGGGGAGCATTTAAAATAAAACCAAAACGAAAGCAGCAAAGGAACAAGGGCACTCTCTCCTGAGTGGTTTTATCTAATTTAATTTGAAGAGAAGTGGTTTTCTTAGACCAAAATTATCATAGTATGAATATCATAAAAACTAAGATAAGGAATTCTGGCCCAAACCCAGAAAAATCACTGCTCTCAGGGCAAAAGGCAAGTTGAAGGCTGAATGTTGAAGTGGCAACATCAAGTCTGAAGTCCTTCAGTCTCTGTCCCTACGTGGGATTTGTAGGTAGCTGAGATCTTTGAATCCTCAATGCATGCCATAGGGTCTGTTCTGCTCCTTTGTGCTTGTAACCCCTGTTCCCACCCACAGGTCTTCTGTTGCAAGGAGACTCTCTCCCCCGGGTACATCGGGAGCACTTCATGCAGGTGGATGACTGAACACTTTGCTCTGGCCAGATGGCCACTCAGCTTTAATGTTGATTAGACTTTATTATGGATTATTGATGTAACACTGCTACTAGCTCAGCACAGCAGGACCTCATTAATGTCAGTGGAGCTCTGCTCAGGCCCAGGGGTCTATCCACAGGGGTCCAGCTAGCTTCAGGGCCTATATTTGTAAATACTGGGGAGTAGGATGAATGAGACACGTGATGGGGGATGGCTTCAGGCAAGTAGTTTAGTTGAGTGCTTGGCTGGATGTGTCAGCCTAACGGGAAAGCAATGTGTTGATTTAGGAGTGAGTCCTAGTGAGCTGAGAAATACATTGGATAATTCTGAAAATGCAGCATACTCATATTCCTGGCAGGTATATGAGTCTTGATGTCCATGTGAGTAGTGAGTGGACCAAGTCAGCCCTCTGAGATCTGCCATCAGTCATTAGACAGGAGCTGCTCATGAACCCCCAGCCCAGCTTTCTCTGGTTGTCCCTTTTCACAGGACCAGCGGATGCATCTTGACTCTGAGTTTGGGCTCTGGCAAGGTTGATTCACACGCAGAGTAAGCCAGAATTTGGGAGCCTCCTTGTCAAGTTGTTGCTCAAGTACAACTTAGCTGCAATAGCAGTTTCACTAACTGGCTAGCATCGTTTCTCATGTCACTCCCTCCTTTCCCAATATATGAAAGATTTGCAGTGAAAACAAAAGAAGAGCCTTGGCTCAATAAATCTTCCAGCTTTCTGCATAAAATGCTGGCACAGAGACACAGAACATCCTACAGCCGCGCTTAGGAGCGAGTCCTTCCCCACTGGACGTGGGACAGACCCTGTGCCCTCGGCTCTCGACCCCCCGAGTTTCTGAGGGAGCGGTTTGGGGGCGATGCTCCGTGGGTGTGAGGGGCCCACCCGGCGCCGTCAGTTTTCAGCAGGACTTTTTCCTCGCTCCCTGCGGGACAAGGAGATGCCCGCTCGGCTCCCACGGGCTCAGCCTGCTGCCGTTTGTCCCCACGGTGAAGCCGGGGCAGGAGCTCGGCGCGGCAGCGGAGCCGGGAGCGGGGCCGCGCAGGTTGCGCGCTGCCGCGCACTTGCACTCTCGCTCACCACCACTAGATGGTGTTTGACAACCACTTGTGTTCGCCACCCTTGAAAAGCCTTTTCCTGGCTCAGAAAGGAGCCCGACGACTTCGTTTTTTTCCCTCCCTGCTTCTAATAAAACTCTTACAATAATTATTTTTTTAATTATTAT
>VXBZ01011331.1:255084-268090 GCA_013399135.1 Heliornis fulica | reverse complement strand
GTGACTCTGTGATTCTGTGATATATGATTGCCTTAATACTTCTGTGAGGAATATGTACCACTGCCCAGATACACTATCAGTGACCCACATCCTTCTAAGTACCAAATGTTCCTGTTCAAATCTAAAAGGGTTATTCACAGACTTGGGGGGTGTGTGTGTGTGTGTGTGTGTGTGTGTGTGTGTGTGTGTGTGTCTGTGTCTGTGTCTTTATACATTGTTACTGATTAGGTTCATATTCTTGATTCTTTTGACTTAAAATATAACATGTTCCCAAATTTTATGACATGCTAAAATTATTTGCTGGGAGGTGAGGGGGGAAAGGCAAACAAACCACAAAAAAAAAAAAAAATATCCTAAGAAAAAAGAAATAAAACAAAAGAATATTTAGGAACTGAATGCAGGGACATATTCTTGAATACAGTTCTGTAGTATTCCCAAACTAATAGAGAAAAATAGCTACTTCCCCAACAAAATGTGGTATAAAAACCTCATCTCTCCTAGTACTTTAACAACTGCTTTTAATTCAGATAATAAAGAAGCTATTAGATATAGTTGAGACTACTTTTTTCAAATGTTACTATAGATAAAAGGAAAACTTCTAAACAGTATATTCTTCACTTAGTATCTTACCAGCTGATAATGCGTACAAATCTGCTTGACAAACCTACTATAACTTTGCTTCATGTGTCCTTGTGGACAAGAAGACCAAAGACATCCTAGGGTGTATTAGAAGGGGAGTGGCTAGTAAATCAAGAGAGGTCCTTCTCCTCCTCCTCTCTGCCTTGATGAGACCACACCTGGAGTATTGTGTCCAGTTCTGGGCCCTTCAGTTCAAGAAGGAAATAGAAATCTTAGAAAGAGTCCAGCTCAGGACCACCAAGATGATGAAGGCAGTGGAACATCTCCCTTATGAGGAAAGGCTGAGAGCTGGGCCTCTTTAGCTTGGAAGAGACTGAGGAATGGCCTCATTAATGAGTGTCAGGAGGATGGATCCAGGCTCTTCTCAGTGTTGGTTAGTGATAGGACGAAGGGCAATGGTGCCAAGCTGGAACATAGAAAGTTCCATCTGAATATAAGGAAGAACTTTTCACCATGAGGATGACCAATCACTGGAACAGGCTGCCCAGAGAGATAGTGGAGTCTCCTTATCTGGAGACATTCAAGACCAATCTGGACATATTCCTGTGTGATCTAATCTAGGTGATCCTGCTTGGGCAGGGGGGTTGGACTGGATAATCTTTTAAGGTCCCTTCCAACTCCTGACATTCTGTGATTCTGTGATCATTGACTATAAAGTATAAGTGTAGTTCATGTAATTCCTTGTAAAATAGTATTCCCATTTACAGGAGAATGCATGTTGTCTTCGAAAAATAAAATTGGTATATGTGCTTTTTCAAATATCTAATTATTCTGGATACAAGACTCTTCATACTCCTCCAATGTTTGGCAATTATAACACAGATACTTTTTGCACTTCTCTATTACGATGTAAGATATGGCTGAAATGGGTGTAATTTATGGTATATCTGTGCCCTTTTATTAAATCCAAATTATCCTTATTATAAATTAGAAGTTAATTCATGCTTTAATAACAGCAAATTGTGAGTTAAACTCAGAGGGTGTTTTTCCAAGGAATGAGTTTTCCTGAAAGAGCCACTTTAATCTTATGTCTGATTAATTTGTGTCTCAGAGTGGCCAGCAAAAATTCATTTTCTTTCAATTTTGTAATGAAATCATAGACTGAAATGAATTTCCCATGTTGCTTATGACAGTCAGCATTTAAGCAGCATGAAAAACAAGGAGACTGGCAGATTTGCACAACATGGATATGAAAAACATGTTGATAAAGCAAAGTTTTCTATATTTTTACTTGAAAACTGCACTGCAACAGCTGCAGCCACCAGCGAGAAATCTTGTGCAACCCACTCTAAGTGTTCATATATTATTTGTGCCTGTCATCTTCCATCAGACATTTTATCTGATGTTGATGTACCAGATGTTGTGTACCTAACATGAGGTTCATGTCTTCATGTCTCCTGCTCTTTTTATTAGTACAGTTTAACACATACAGAACTCGATGAGTCTTTATTTTGTCATGTAGCTGTTTGATTTTTACTAAACTTGTCTTCCTACACAGATGATTTGATATATGTTTCTCTCCTGGCCTTAAGGTCACTATTTTTTCTACTTTATGATATTGCTGGTAACACTTTTTCAAGCATGGCTCTGCTTTTAGTCAAAAAAGGCTGACTCTCTACTTTGTCATCCCCATTCTTACATCTAAGAACATCAAAACATGGGAAGGGTACTCCTGCCAATGAGCAGATATCAGAATATAGTCTTCTAAATCCTACAGAAGTCTGAAAGTGCACAACAATCAAGGATGAAGCATCCCTCGATGTCATCTCCAAGAGTGTACTTCACTGTCATCAGTCAGACTTCCCTCAACCCACAGTGCCTTAACGGTGGTAAATTAAAAAGGGCCATTCTGTGGTGAAAAGAAGGAACTCAGTGCAATTAAGTAGTTACACAGGAACTCTGCCCCAAAGCCAAAGATAGGAGCCATGCTTTCCACATGGCAATCAATGGCTTCAGGCATACAGGATTGTTTTCTTCTCCTATAGAGTGAGATAAAGTGCTTTAACTGACACTAGTCCACAGGGTGGGTCCACATAGAATTGACAAGACTCAAGACAAGTGAAGTATAAAATTCTTATCCTAGAAAATCAGAGTACTTCTCCACAGTTTTTAGGAGCAGAAGAAACGGGGAATAACTGGGATGATGCTGGCAGCATCTGCTAGAAGGGGAAACAATGCCTTGAATTTGGGTGCAACCCAAGAGTGAAGCAGTTTATCTGAGATAAACATACCAGAGTGGTGCAAAAGTGCCACAGGAAGGAAAAGTTGCTTCCTTAGTGAGTATCTCACCAGATGACAAAAAGTTTGGGATTTCTTAATCTATCCTTTTTCTTGCACCTGTTTGCCCCTCATCTCCTTTTATATCCAGAAGTTCTCTCTGGCTTTTCTTCTTTTCTCAAGAAAAAAATACATATAAATGCTAAGGGTGTAATTAAGAAAAACTCTGAATCTTAACAAGTTACCTAGATATAAAGTGTTTGTTTTCCAATCATATCTTCACATTTTTTAAAAAATAAATAAATAAATAGATAAATAGATAAATAGAGTGGGTGTAACTCCATTTACCCAGAAAGAGTGGTGAGGAATAATAAATAATATTAAAAAAAAAAACAAAAAAACAACAAAAAAAAAACAACCAAACAACTGCTTGACATCATTTTTGATATGTGTAAAACTGCAGATATTCCTGTCCATTGAATAACATTCTCTGTACAGAGAAACAGAGCCTTTACAGAATCATCATTTCTCACAACATGCTGTTATGATACCAAAGCAGATGCCCACCTTGGAGGGGGCACCAAATCTGCCTCAGCTCCTTCCTAATGGCAGGGGAGTTTATCACCAGGAGTGATAAAGCAGCATTGAGCCAGAGCTGCATAAACTCAGCTCATTATAAAAGTTGTTCAAAGAACGCAACAGTCTAAGCAAGTTTCATTACATTATGAAATTACCAGTCCAATCCAAACAGGTTTGAAGTCAGTGCAAATCTCTGTAGTGACTAGAAAGTGTTGAGAAAAAGTACCCAAATGTATCATTTCTGCTAGAGATATATGAAGATTTAGGGGATTTCTGGGCAAGACGACTGATAAGGATCTCCTGAGTCAGTCTAGTCACAGGTTATTTCTGATATCTCGTCCTACTGTCTCTTTCATTGCCATATCATCTCTATCTGTGAATGTCAGAACAAAGGTGCAACAGTCCAGTTTTCCTCTGATGAAGAGGAAAGGGCACAAGAGATAATATAATCAGTTTCTTTAAAACATGAAGTTAAATAATTAACCTACAGTGAAAATGAAAACAAGATGCTTATGATCATTTCTATGAGGCTCATTGTATTCATATTAAGCCCCTAGTGACAGCTGGGAAAACTGGAAAAGGAAGGCATTTGCACTGAATTTACTGATTGAAACTTAGCAAATAATTACACAACTCTGGATGCAGAAGACAGAAGACCAAAAAGATCAATCTCTCTTAGATATGTCACTACTTCACAGTTAAAAGACATGAAAAGCAAGAGAAAACATGTCCAAAGTCAGCTGATTTGACTGAACTCAGAACAGGAAATAGAACTGCTGAGTAAGAAGGAGCTATTTTTACAGTCCTTTTTTCACAGTGGAGACATGCGTTAAAGGACTCGAGCAAAGGTTAGGGACACAGGAGTGTTATTTTCCACTTAGTGTCTTCTCATGTAAAGAAAAAACCCAACAAACCAACGAACAAACCAATGGCTAATTTATGTTACTCTATGTATTTGTTAGTGGAGATATCTAATCTTCATTCCAAGATCAAAGGCATAATTTAACATATCTTACTTCAAAAAAGAACATATTCTATATGGAGTTGTGGGGTATTTAAAATCTTTTTTCACTAGTAGACTTCCTGTTCCTATAACTTTCATCTCTTCTTTGGAGAGATATTACTGTCTTAAAAAAAAGGCAAATGAAAGATTCATAATGGGTCATTTATAGAACCACACATTAATATTTTTCTCTGCAGTTACACATAAAAATGCATTTCCTCTATTTTCATGGAAAATTCTTGGGAAAGTATTTTGTTTGCTAGCTTTATCATGCAGATATCTGGCATGGAAAATTCACATTCTGATGGTGAGTTATAAGACTCTACACTGTTAGTGAAGCAATGAAGCTGAGAGTTAGATTTTTCAGTGCATAACTGCTAATTCAAAATTTGCCCATTACCAATATATTTATTTTATCCAAGCATTTTGGCAAATATTCTTGTAACATTTTGGGGAGTCACCAGATGGCACTAAAACATTGTGAGGTGCCAAAAATCATTACATTTCTTGCCAACAAATGCATTACTTTCTAATAACATAATTTTTTCTCCACTTCAGTTGCAGCTTGGGCTAGTACCTCCTTTAAATTCCACTGAACTAGAGGTATATATCTGGTATATAGAGGTATCTGCCATATGCCAGAAATCAGCAGAATGAGCTTCAAGACGTAGGTACATCATGCAAAGCCATCAGACCATCAAAAATATTGTTATAATAATTTTAACCTTAAAAGTATTTTCTTTTTCTGAAAATATGAGTATATTGAAGTCATTTTTTCATGGCCTGCTTACCATATTAGTACAGATTCAGCATGAATCTAAGAAAGTTCTCATCCTTTCCTGGTTGACAACAGTTTAAAACCCACCTTTCCTTTTGTATCTTCTCATCTCCACTGTTCAGGGAAACAAAGAGTATTTGAAATACTGCTATTATACTTAACAGGACACGGGTAACTACAGCCTCACTTCCATCGAGGGAAAGGTGATGGAACAACTTATCCTTGGTGCTGTCTCTAGGCACATCAAGGATAAGAGGGTTGTTTGGAGAAGTCAGCATGGTTTTACCAAGGGGAAGTCATGTTTGACTGACCTAATAGCCTTTTATGAGGATATAATCAGGTGGATGGATGATGGCAGGGCAGTGGAGGTGGTTTCTCTTGACCTCAGTAAGGCATTTGACATTGTCTCCCACAGCATCCTGGTGGACAAACTGAGGAAATGTGGCCTGGAGGGCAGAGTCATGAGGTGGATTGAGAATTGCTTGAAGGGAAGAAGACTGCGACTTATGATTAATGGGATGTAGTCTGGCTGGAGGCCTCTATCTAGTAAGAGTCGCTCAGGGGTCTGTAATGGGACCAGTACTGTTCAATATATTCATTGATGACATGGATGAGGGAATAGAGTGCACAGTCAGCAGATTTCCTGATGACACAATGCTGGGAGGGGTGGCTGACACACTTGGTGGACAACTGAGTCCACCAACATGAGTTGGAAGAGACCTCGAGAGATCATCTAGTTCCAACCCCCTTCCCGAGCAGGATCACCTAGATTAAATCACACGGGAATGGGTCCAGATTGGTCTTGAATGTCTCCAGAGAAGGAGACTCCACACAACCTCTCTGGGCAGCTGGTTCCAGTGCCTGTTCCACCCTCACAGTGAAAAAGTTTTTCCTTACATTCACAAGAAACTTCATATGCTCCAGCTTGAACCCATTGCTCCTTGTCGTATCACCAGCCATGATTGAGAAGAGCCTGGCTCCATCCTCCTGACACTCACCCTTTACATATTTATAAACATTAATGAGATCACCCCTCAGTCTCCTCTTCTTTAAGCTAAAGAGACCCAGTTCCCTCAGCCTTTCCTCCTAAAGTCCTAAAGGAGGTTCCTCCGATGCATCAAGGACAACTTCCTGAAGTAAACTGTGAATGAACCTACTAGGAGAGAAGTGATGCTGGATCTTGTTCTCACTAACAAGGAGGGTCTGGTTGAAGTATTGAAAGTTGAAGGTAGAATTGATGGCAGCGACCATGAGGTGGTTCATGACTTTATGAGGCAGGAAGAGGACCTCGAGTAGGACTGCAACCTTGGACTTTGGCAGGGCCAACTCTGGCCTCTTCAAGCAATTACTGGGGGAAACCCGATGGGACTGAGTACTGGAAGGAAAAGGAGCCCAAGAAAGTTGGTCCATATTCAAGGACCACTTCTTACAAGCTCAAGATCAGAGCATCCCAATAAGAAAAAAAAAAACCAAGAGGGGGTGCCAGGAGACCTGTGTGGGTAAACAGGGGACTGCTCGGTAAACTCAAGTGGAAGAAGAGAGTCTACAGGTCATGGAAAGGGGGACTGTCTAAGTGGGAGGAATACAGGAATATTATCCAAGATTGTAGGGTGGCAACTAGGAAAGCTAAGGTCTCCTTGAAGATAAATGTTGCAAAGGAGGTTAAGGATAACAGGAAGGGTTTCTTGAAATATACAGCTTCCAAAACCAATGTTAGAGGCTGATAAATGAGGTGGGTGACCTAGTGACTGAGAAGAATAAGGAGTAGTTCCTGAATTCCTTCTTTGCCTCTATCTATACCATTGGAGAATGTTTGCAGGAGCCACAGATGGCTAAAGCCCCAGTAGAAGCCAGGATAAATGGAGAGTCCACCCCAATGCAAGAGGACAGGATCAGGGAGCAGTTATGTTGTCTGGACATCCATAAATCCATGGATCTTGACAGGATGTACCTGAGGGTGCTGAGGAAGCTGACAGGAGTCATTGGTAGGCCACAGTCTATCGGCTTTGGTAAGTCTTTTTATGAAGAGCATGGGAAGGACAGAGCAGAGAGTAGGACAAACACAGAAGTTCATCCTAAGGCCCCTGTTTTGAGAGTCTAAAGTGGTGGAAAGAATATTTCCCAAGT
Organism: Heliornis fulica; assembly: GCA_013399135.1. Taxonomy (NCBI): domain Eukaryota; kingdom Metazoa; phylum Chordata; class Aves; order Gruiformes; family Heliornithidae; genus Heliornis; species Heliornis fulica. The sequence goes on along the minus strand of VXBZ01011331.1, from coordinate 260,747 downwards.
TAATATTTTTTTTTCACTGAAACCTGCCTAAAACCATTTCTGATGTTGGGGTTTTTCAAAAGGTAAAGTGGAATAGTATTGCTGCAATCACCGTTTTTGACTCTGAATCCAAGTACTGCAAAGGTTCAAGAGACACACTTGAAATAGCCTGGGGATAGTAACAGTACTCCTGAAACAACTAACTGTAGCAACTATTGAGTGTTTATCTATAGAGAAATTTCATCTCTATGATTCATACCAACATGGGCCCTGCCCTGGAGCTCATAGATACACTTGCTTTAAAACTGTCCCAAAATCTGAAGTATCCCAGAACCAGTCCCTGATCCTCTTCTTCACATCTCAGATTGGATACAAGGTCATAATCTGGCCACACTCTGATATCCATTCATCACATTCTGAATTTCTGCATTACCTTATGAGCAAAGTAAGGAGGCAACATATTTTTCTCGCTAGAAAATCCATTGTGTGATAGATAAAGTTTCACAAATACATGGTCCAGAAAATATCCAATCATTTAAAGAACTCCCACAACCAACCACAGTAACCTTGAAATATTTTGGAATATTTGACAAATCTCTCTTCCAACTTAAGCTTCTTTTTTTAATGAAAAATCATGACTAAACACTTTAGTTAAAGTTGGGTAAATGCTTTGCAGACCTTTTATCACGTACTTCAACATTTCTGTTAGACAGAATTTCTCTAGAGCAGTGATTGCTTTTGAAGTTCTGTCAACCCCAGTGATGTTTTTCAGTGAAAAACACCTCCTAGGAGAAATTCACACTGTAGCCCGCTCTTTCATCTCCCCATTTGTGCTTTCTATTGCAGGTAGAATTACTACTTATTATTATTATTGTTGATTTTGTTATTACTGTTTTTGTTATTATTATTGATATTTTATTATTAGTATTACTATTACTATTCCTTATTGCTATTTTGCCCCTATAGTTGCAACTTTAACAGTCTAAATATGGCAGCACTGAAACAGTTCATAAACATTAATTAATGTATCCTCATTACATCCCTCCGAGGAGACTGATGATAGAGTGGTGAAGGTGTCTTGGTATGGATCCAGAGGTGTGAGTTCATACCTCTCTGTGGATTTATTCCAAGCATCACTCCCAGTCAGCCAGCTATAAATGAGTACCACAGCACTGGGGCCAAGGAAATCAAAGGCATCTGGATGGGATATTAGTCATATCACTCCCCTGTGGGAGGTTAGCAACAAAAACTGTTCTCCTTGTCCAGATGAGCACAGTTAGATCTTTTGATGTTTTTTTTTCCACTATGCACAGAGGTGCTACTACCACCCCTCTGAAGAGAACAACTGGGGCAGAGGGATGAAACCCCAGATTTTCAAATACATTTGAAGCTCTAAATCCCTGTAACTCAGTGTTTGTTAGTCACACAAACACTTTGACTTTTGAGTAGAAGTGATTTGTCTCAGTTCTGCAGCAGACCAGAAATTTGACCCTGATTCATAAGTCCAGTCAGTTGGGATATTTGCTTTCTCTTCTGCAAATCTTTACTGGCAAAAGTAATTATTACTCAAGAGATTCATCCCACTGTGTTAAAGAAGAGTATCATGAAAATACATATGCATTGTCACACAACTGGGAATAAAGTTTGTTTAGTCATATGAGATGAAAGCTAATAAATACTCCTTTGCATTCTCAGCCTGTCGTATTCATTATTCTTATTAAAAGATCCAACATTGTTTTCAGTGTGGGACAAGACAATCATTGCCTTGAAGAGCTTATGTAAAGCTTTTCATTCAAGAAACTCAAAAGGTGTTTATGAACATTAATTAATTACATCATTGGAAATTATGTCTTTAAAAATGAGAAACTGAGGTACAGAACTCACTGTACCACTCAGAGCATAAATTAATGGATGCCTGAATGGAAATACAAAGCAATATAACTGATTTCTTGTCCTGTTATCTAATCGCCAAACCCATTTCATCCTAATAAATAATCTAAATTGTTTTTATTTTAATGAACTGTAAGGAAATAAAAATTTGTTTAGATTGCCCAAGGTGAGTGAAGATAAAAAGGCAATGCAGATACATGGTCACCTGCTTTTTCCTCTAAGTGCTTCATGGTATTGCACAAACAATACAATGAAAATTTTGAAAATTAAATGCTCCATCATTAGCTAAATAGGAAGAAGTAACTGTCTAAATGATAAATAGCAGGTTCTTGCAGCATCATTTAAAGTCCAAACTACCCTGAAAAGTATCCCCTTTTATCAGATATTTTTTGGAATCCGCCTGATTCAATGGAACCAGTGAAGCAATAAATACATCAAAATATGGAGGTAAACAAAATCATATAACATTCAGTGTGACAACTGAAACACCCACAAATACATAAATATTTATGAAGCAAGAGATATTTCTGAAACACCCAGCAGGTTTGATTGGATTGAACAGTCCAATCGAAGTTTTGTGTGTTCACATGAAGGAGGAAATAGGAATTAAATAGCAGGGAAAAGCAACAGTGGATTTGCAAGTACTGCATTACATTTATTGGTTTTAAATTTTCTAGTAACAAAAATGATGGCCTTAGTGGGATTTGAACATGGAACTCGGTTTCCAGATCCAAAGTATTCCACAGGAAATTTCAAGCAGCTCAATACATTTTTGAATGTGCCATTTAAATGTTTTTTTCACATTTGTAGTTTTGTTTGTGGGGTTTTTTTTTCTCTGCTTTACAGTCCCTTCATACATCTGTGCTTTTAGGTTCTGAACATGATACTCTTGAATGGCAGAAGCCATCAAAAAAATTGTAGTTCAAATGCACCCTTTCAAGATCACCATATTTTAGCTTTGGGTCAAAAAAAAAAAAAAAAAGCTATACACAACATTTATTGGACATCCATAGCATTGTCCATCTGGATGGAAAACATCAATGCCTTCACTTTACCAGATGTCTGTGTAGCCAGTTTAAAGATATGGAGCTGGGAACTATTGCTCTTGTTTTGTAGAAAATAAGGGAAGACCAGTAGTTGTTAAACTTTTCAAGTTTTTATGTAGTCATATTCCTACAGGAATGAAGATGAAAGCTGAATAGGATAGACCTGTATGCTGCTTTTCATCATTTTCTAAATATTTTCTATTCTTCCTAATTTAAAGACCATAATGGTCATTAAATCAGACTATATGGTAAGATCTTGCACATACAAGTTATTAAGCATCTTCTCTCTGGTGACCAGCAATAGGACATGATGAATTTGAATAAAGTTCAGATCACACATTATGAAAAAATTCTTCACTGAGAACAGGTTCCCCAGGGATGCTGTCAGAATATCAAGCCTGTCAGTGTTCAAGGAGCTTCTGAAGGACATGTCATTATTTAGTTCACTGCAAGGAGCAGTGAGTTGGACTGGATCCTGGTGGGTCCTTTCCAACATGAGGTATTCTATAACACACCATGTCCTGAGTCTATTTCTGCACTTCTAACCTAGTCTTCCTAAAATCTATTTAGTGTTAATAATAATGTTCTTTCTCAGGAAACAAACCCATTTTACAAAGAATACGAGCCAAGATATTTTGGTGCAGACATGTAAAACATATTTTTATGGAAAGCTGGTCAGGTTACATATGCTGAGATCTACTGATCTTTCCCTCTCCTTAGAATCACTGTGTCTTCATTTTTGAATTGTGATTCAAGATTTCAAAATCTTCTATTTATGTATGCAACTGAGCTACATTTTATGTATCCTGTTCCTGTTTACTCTAGCATTAAACCAGGTTTTTCATGTGACATCTGAATATAAATATGATAAAGTTTGCAACTTTTATTTGTACCATGTAGCCACTGAAGCATTAGTATTGGCATTGTGTCTTCCTATAATGTCCCAATGGCCGAAACTGTATACTCATTCCAGTGCAATTTTAACATTGTTTCAATGAAATTGAGGGAGGGAACCTATTGTTACAGTTCTCTACTTTAGCAAACAGAGAACATCATTAATAAATGTAGATTCTGGTACTTTTATAGATTTCAGATTTTGGCCCAAAATTATGAATCAAACTGAGCCATTACATTAATTTAACCCTTTTCCAGACTTTTTTGTCTCATCAGATTTGTCCTGAGCCTTTATTTTCTCCACACATTCTGCAGGATGGTTCACCTTGGGTCATTTTGTTTTGAAGGGCTCTAGTTACTATATCACCATGGATTTAGCTAAACACTGTCTTTAGCCCTCTAGATAACTTGCAGCCACAGGAGGCCTTCATGCTCCCCAACCTAGATGAATATAGTATTTTTAACATTTCAGCAAGCACTTCAAGGAGACTTCCAAAGGCAAACAAACTAGTGTGGGAGATGAGAGCAGTAAATGTAAGTAGTGATAAAATATACTTCCATAGGACTGATCCTGCCTGGAACAGAGCACCTGAAAATAAATTTTAGGATGTTCAGGCAGGTCATAACATCTCTCTGTATGGGACCTAAGAAGCAAACTACTGATGTTTGTGACTTCTATTTTAATTATCCCTTTAAGTATTTTCTAAGAGATTCAGGATCTCCATGTGTAGATTTAGTATTGAATAAATTACACAGCCAAATGTTTCTGGAGGAGACCAAGGGGTGACCTAATTAATGTCTATAAATATGTTAAGGATGAGTGTCAGGAGGATGCATCCAGGCTTTTCTCAGTGTTGGTTAGTGATAGAACAAGGGGAAATAGTTCCAAATTGGAAAATATAAAGTTCCATCTGAATATAAGGAGGAACTTTTTCACTGTGAGGGTGACAGATCACTGGAAGAGGCTGCCCAGAGAGGCTGTGGAGTCTCCTTCTCTGGAGGCATTCAAGACCGATCTGGACGTATTCCTGTGTGTTCTAATCTAGGTGATCCTGCTCTGGCAAAGGAGTTGGACTAGATGATCTTTCAAAGTCTCTTCCAACTTCTAACATTCTATGATTCTCAGATTCTGTGATTCCAGTGTCTTTCTAAGGTGTGTAACCTTAGCAAAAAAAATAACTTGTCTCTACAGCTGCAAGTGTGTAAATCAGAAGAGCTGCAGGTGTTGACCTGTCCTTTCCTAGCACAACAGTAGACTCTAAATTCTATGGAAGGGCTGTGAGTGGAGGACAGACAGAACAGCCCCAACCCACACATCTGCATTGCACAGCACATTTGCCTGGGCTGCAATGAGAAGGGGTCTGCATGCTAGGGGTAGCTTTTGGGCTGCACTTCCTGAAAAGTGCATTGGTGGAGTCAAGTCTATGGAAGTACAATGATGTTTAGGAATAGAAGAGAATAGAATAGAATAGAATAGAATAGAATAGAATAGAATAGAATAGAATAGAATAGAATAGAATAGAAATGTCTGACATATAAAGGTGTTGTGCTGGACTACATGTATCTTCACTAAAAAGGCTGGCTCAGTATATACTGGGACAATATGTACTCTTCACAGTCTTTTCTTTTACCTGGAGAAAAACACCATAAAATCATCTTTTCTTTCATATATAAAACTGAATACAATCCATTAAAATCTGTCTGACGTACCATAGCTCCTGGCTTATGCATTTACAGCTCTGATCACCTTCCCCTGAACAGCAGCCCTGGAAGCTCACAATGCTTGGCTTGAGAGAGAGGGGTTATAAAAACAAAGAAAAAGGGCAATGTTCTTTGTATTTGTTACTACTGTTT